>JAPMUY010000439.1:142500-148220 GCA_026901105.3 Galaxias olidus | reverse complement strand
CACCCCCACCACCCCCACCACCCCCACCCCCCCCCCCACCACCCCCACCACCCCCAACACCCCCCCCACCACCCCCACCACCCCCACCACCCCCAACACCCCCACCACCCCCCACACCAGCCCCAACACCCCCACCCCCACCCCCCCCTGGAGGTAATGAGAGGTAGAGGGAGACTGACAGCTCCATTCTGACCAGCCGTTTGCTTTAGCCCATGGGAGACGGACACAGAGTCATCCACATAAAGCCTCCAAACAAACAGACACACACACACACACACACACACACACACACACACACACACACACACACACACAGCCTTTCTGCTAGTCTCCTCAGCCCGGGCTTTCCAAGCACCTGTTCTTTTATGAGTGAGTGTTTCTAGCGGAGCAGGGAGCCAGTAGAACTCTGGGAATCCCATCCCGCTCCCTGCTATACATCACCTCCGCAGCGTTCCAGAGCGTTCCAGAGCGTTCCAGAGCGTACAACCCGGACAAGAGGACAGGGATGGAAAGAAAGACAGCAGGGTGGGAGGAAGAGAGAGAAGGAGAGAGAAAGGGATGAAATAGAGAGAGAGGGTATTGGCGGGGGGGGTTGCAGTTTGAAGGCAGGTTTGAAGAATCACCCTTCACCTGTGAACCCTGCACCCCGGACACAGTCTGCCCTCTGAACCCTGCACCCCGGACACAGTCTGCCCTCTGAACCCTGCACCTCGGACACAGTCTGCCCTCTGAACCCTGCACCCCGGACACAGTCTGCCCTGGAAGCAGCCTTTCCTCCCTGATTAAACCCCCTGGAGGAAGGAGACAGAGAGAGAGGAGGGGAAACCAGGCGAGAGAGAGCCAGAAAACAGAGAGGGGGAGGATCTGTCAAGTCAATGAAAGGGCACAGGCAGGGAGGGAGGGAGGGGAGGGATGGAGGGGGGGGGGGTTTTAGGACGGGGAGGGAGGGAGGATAAGGAAGAGGTTAAGAGACAAATGTTGGAATGTTTGAATAATAAGAGTTGAACGATGTAGCAAATCTCTTTCCTCTCCCAGGTATTTCCTTTCCCTGTATATCTCTCTTTCTCTCTTTTCACATCTCTCTCTTTTACTCTCTTCATCTCTCTCTCTCTCTCTCTCTCTCTCTCTCTCTCTCTCTCTCTCTCTCTCTCTCCCTCTCTCCCTCTCTCCCTCCCTCCCTCCCTCCCTCCCTCTCTTCACATCGTTACTGCACTCCAGCCCCCTGAGCCGTTTGATAGCATGCCTGAGCAGTGTACTGGAGCAGGAGAAGCTCTGTGGGTACAGGCTGTAGGCTGCTGTATGCTGCATGCCCACTAGATCCATTATAATGAGCTCACACACACGCTTCAGACACACACACACACACACACACACACGCTTCAGACACACACACACACGCACACAAACATACAAAGAGGCAGGAAGACTCTGCTTTAGAGGAAAGCTTATCGCTGTTCCAGCGGGCCAAAGTGCATGAGAGGGAGGCTTAGCTGCTCTGCTGCAGCCCCAGGCTAGGCCTATTTAAAGGTGTCTTTTTATGAGCGCTCCACTAAACAGGCCAGGCTTGTACAGCACAGGTCTGCACAGGCTCTCGTTCTCTCTCTCTCCCTCCCTCTCCCTCTCTTTCTCTCTCTCTCTCCCTCTCCCTCTCCCTCTCCCTCTCTCTCTCTCTTTCTGCCCACCATGGACCCAGAGCAGAGGAAAGCAAGGGGAAAATAAATCAAATGGTGCGTTTGCTCGATACAGAGCATCATAACTTCTGGGAAGAAACAAGAGTGTTCTCTTTCCCAGTACGAGAGTGAAGGAATCTTATACACATCATTCTTAACCTGCTATTAAACCCAGAGAGAGAGAGAGAGAGAGAGAGAGAGAGAGAGAGAGAGAGAGAGAGAGAGAGAGAGAGAGAGAGAGAGAGAGAGAGAGAGAGAGAGAGAGAGAGAGAGAGAGAGAGAGAGAGAGATAGAGAGAGAGAGAGAGAGAGAGAGAGAGAGAGAGAGAGCGAGAGAGAGAAATGTCTTGTCTGAGAGACATGGTCCTCACACTCAGTATGGTGAATGTGTGCTGACCGGGGTAACCCTGACCCCTGACCTTTCTGTAGGCAGAGAGAGCGAGTCCCAGAGAGACTTCTCGGTTGTGTGTGTCGTATGTGTCACAGTGTTTGTCCTGCGGTTCCAGTGTCCAGGAGGGGGGGGGGGTCACACACACACACAGCCGCACGGAAAATGTCAAGAACAGCAAACCCCTCCCTCACCCTCGTTCACCTCCACCCTCGCCGCGCCTAGTCCTCCTCACAGACGCTGTACAAAGAGCTGCCATTGAGGAGGGACAGGCAGAGTGACTCGGGCACCCAGCAGACACACAGGGATGCACTGTGCAGAGGGCAGCGCCGTGACTCAGCCTTTCTCATCACCCAGCCACTGAAGACACCGGGACCACAATGGCCGCCTTGTCTACGGCAGTCGCCCGCTCCCTTATGGCCCTTGACAGGTCAATTTGGAAACTGCCAGCCACAGAGGAGACCTGGCACAAAATGTCCGCCTGCACCAGGCCACTTTGCTACAAGGTGGACATGGTGTTTTTGCTTCCACTGTTGCTAACTGAGGCGACATCTTGAAATAGAAAACAGCAAAGTTTGATGACTGATGATTACTGCCAGACAAGACAAACAGCCCGACAGAGTGCAGACACACACACACACACACACACACACACACACACACACACACACACACACACGCACACACACACGTACACACACACACACACACACACACACACACACACACACACACACACACACACACACACACTCACACACACACACACCACTCTCTCGTCCCAGTGGTGCAGTGCCCCCGGTGCCAGGCCAGTGTTCCCGGTCTCCAGGGCAGCGTGCATACCTCCAGCAGGCCGTAGTGTAAACACACTGACGGGGTGTCTCCTCTGAGCAGACCCAGAGCTCACCGCGTGGTACACCCTCTGTGCCCAGGAGTCACACTAACACCACCACCAGCTAGCCCCTTCACCCCCACCACCCCAACACTCTCTCTCTCTCTCTCTCTCTCTCTCTCTCTCTCTCTCTCTCTCTCTCTCTCTCTCTCTCTCTCTCTCTCTCTCTCTCTCTCTCTCTCTCTCTCTCTCTCTCTCTCTCTCTCCCTGGCGTTCTGTCTGCTTCTAAGGAGACAAACAGAGGGGGAAATGGAGCGCTGACAGCGAGGGTGCCCCTCACAGAGACATTCTCAAGACATCCAGACAGCAACGGGGCTTTTTGGGATTGTTTACTTGGCCCTCTCCGTGTCTGCCCATCCCTCCCCCCCTCTCTTGCCCCCCTCTCTCTCCCCCTCTCCCCCCTCTTCCCCCCCTCTCCCCCTCTCTCTTCCCCCCTCTCTCCTTCTCTTCCTTTCTGTTCTTTCTCTGTCATCCAGCGACAGTACAACCTTTCTGCTGCTGCACCAACCACAGTGTAGGCCAGCCTCCCTCCCAGGACTACTCCATTTCCCTGTCCTTCCCCCTGCCCCTGCCCCCAGACTCCATGGCCTCATGCCAACCACGAGATGGAGGGATGGAGAGAAGGAAAGGAAGTGTACTGGGCTGAAGGTAGAGGAGAATGACAAGGGGGAATGGATGGATGGATGGATGGATGGCAGAAAAACCTGGCCGTTCCTATTTAGTTTGTCAGCTTGCCTGTCTCCAACCTGATTTACTTACCTGTTTAGAGCAACAGTAAGGAAGATGTGTGTGTGTGTGTGTGTGTGTGTGTGTGTGTGTGTGTGTGCACCGGGGTGTATGAGTCAGACGAGGTGGCGTCTGTGTGGAGTGTGTGTCTTTCCATAATGCGCTCTGTTGAACGGAGGTGACTGATAGATGGAGTGTTTAGCTCTCAGTGTGTAGCGCCACAGTATTTATGTGTGTGTGTGTGTGTGTGTATATGTTTTTAAATCAATGTGTTTATTTAAGTGAATGTGGTGTGTTATTCCTAGCATGTGTTAACTGGAGGTGCCAATGAGGGTATATGCTGCCAAGTGTCTGCATTGGGTGTGTGTGTGTGTGTGTGTGTGTGTGTGTGTGTGTGTGTGTGTGTGTGTGTGTGTGTGTGTGTGTGTGTGTGTGTGTGTGTGTGTGTGTGTGTGTGTCTGCATTGGGTGTGTGTGTGTGTGTGTGTGTGTGTGTGTTTTCACCTCCACGCACGGAGGCCAGATGAGGAAGTTGGCGGCCGTGGGGTCCACCTGACTCCGGGGGATCTCGTAGATCACCGTCCGCGTCTTACACGCTGCCGGCACCGCTTCCTCCACTGCAGGAGAGACAGAGAGAGCGGGAGAGAGAGAGGGAGAGAGAGATGGAGGGGGTGGGGAGAGATCAGCAAGAAAGAAAGAATACTCGAGTGATCATTTCAAGATTCCTCCTAGTGTCGCAAACAACTGACCTGGGACGAGTGCGTCTGACCAGGGCTCTGAAAGTCAATCTCAGATCAGCCCCGGGATCAGGGCGTGCGAGGTAGATAAGGAGAGGGGGAGAGCGAGAGAGACAGAGAGAGAGAGAGAGAGAGAGAGAGACAGAGAGAGAGAGAGAGAGAGAGAGAGAGAGATAGTGAGAGAGAGACAGAGAGAGAGAGAGAGAGAGAGAGAGAGAGAGAGAGAGAGAGAGAGAGAGAGAGTCTCCCTCCACACTCCTTTGTTTAAATCCTACACTGAAGTTAATGGAGGAGAAGCTGGCCCCCACAGAGTCCTGTGTCTGCACACACAGAGTCTAGTAATGTTCTCTGGGCCTCTTGGCCATGCTGGGGAGAGGAGGCAGCCTCCATTCATGTCACATTTAGTGCTTTGAGAGGCAGTCATGTCAAAAACCCACTAAAGAAAGGTAACGTTACATGGTAAAGAAAACTGTGTGTGTGTGTGTGTGTGTGTGTGTGTGTGTGTGTGTGTGTGTGTGTGTAGGGCTTTGTATGGCTCCCAGAGAAATCTAACTCTATTGTGCACTAATACCACAGGCTGGGGGCCTCCCGACTATAGTGGGACAATGGCCAGATGTTGTCCATGGAGCATGCACACAGTACACGCTAAGCACACGCTAAGCACACGCTAAGCACACGGCATGGCCTGATCAGATATGGCACCTCTATGGCGTGGCGCTCCATAGAGCGATCCTGACTCAGAGCTGCAACGAGCTGGGACTTGATCCCCGAATGCCTGGAATTTCCAAGCTCCAGGATATGTTTTCCTCCTGACGCGTGTTCCTATGAGCCGCAAGGCCCCAGCCAATCAAAATGCTTTTTCTTATATACTACCCCCCCACCCCCCCCCACACACACACACCCATTATAATTTCCAATGATTCCTTAAGTACACTGAATAATAGGTCGCTGTCTTTATTGGGTTTAATTACCGTAATTACCGCGGTGAAACCACTAATTAACAGTTTGTTTCAAAATGGCTCTCAATTAACAACAAAACGGCTCGGAGTGAAGCAATCTACAAACTAACCCCAGCTCTAGTGCCGTGCCATTCTGAGCCAGTCCAGGCTTTCCTGTGCCTCAGCCTACCATGCTGGGCCATGCTAGGCCATGGTAGGCCATGGTAGGCCATGCTGGGTCATGCTGGACCATGCTGGGTCATGCTGGGCCATGCTAGGCCATGGTAGGCCATGCTGGGCCATGCTGTCTGTGTGTCTGGTCTTACCGATGCTCCTCTTGCGTCGGCTGTGCATCTGGGAGCTCTTCAGGT
>JAPMUY010000439.1:87500-140000 GCA_026901105.3 Galaxias olidus | reverse complement strand
CCTTCCATACAGACTGCAGACCACCTCCTTCCATTAGGACCTCCTGTACAGACTGCAGACCACCTCCTTCCATTAGGACCTCCTGTACAGACTGCAGACCACCTCCTTCCATTAGGACCTCCTGTACAGACTGCAGACCACTGCATCCCATTAGGGGTGGAGGACAGGGGGGGGGGGGCTGAGAGAACGAGAGAGAGAGAGAGAGAGAGAGAGAGCGACAAAGAGAGAGAGAGAGAGAGTGGTAGCGCGAGGTGTAGTTCACAGCGCGTGACCTTCCGTCCAGGTGAGTGTCGGACGTAATGAGCCGCCTGGAGCGCTGTCACTCAGAGAGGACAGGAGGCCGTCTCCAGTCAGCCATGAATCACACTGCCTCTGAGGACAGCCTAACCACTCTCCCTCCTCCCACATCAGGGACTGCATCCCCTCCCTCCCTCCCTAGCTCTCCCTCCCTCCCGTCTCCTCTGTCTCCCTCCCTCCCTCGCTCCCGTCTCCCCTCTGTCTCCCTCCCTCCCGTCTCCCCTCTGTCTCTCGCTCTTCCTCCCTCTCCGTTTCCTCTCTCTCACTCTGTTTTTACCTGCACACAAATCATCCCAGTAAGCCACTTCCCTCCCTGTAACAGTCTCTCACTGTTTCCTTTTATTATCCTCTTCTCTCTCTTTCTCCTACTCCCTCTGTCTGTTCCTTCAGCCGCAAACGTGTCAGAGAGCAACACCTCTTCCTCGAAATATTAATATTACATTCAGATAGCCTCTAAGTATTAATATTACAAATATTCTCTAAGTATTAATATTACATATGAATATTCTCTAAGTATTAATATTACAAATATTCCGTAAGTACATACTGTATGTATATTCTCTAAGTATTAATATTACCTATGGATATCCTCTAGGTATTAATATTAAATATGGATATCCTCTAAATATTAATATTACATATGGATATCCTCTAAGTATTAATATTACATATGGATATCCTCTAAGTATTAATATTACCTATGGATATCCTCTAAGTATTTATTTTACATATGGACAGGGGCGACACTTTACACCTGGCTCTGAGGCCACGAGGGATTGAAAGAACAGCAGCTGTCTAGTGTATGGGACGTTACCAGGGGGGTTGCACAACCAGCTCCCCTCACGCTCACATTCCCCCAGGAGGCAGGACGAGAGGGGGAGAGTGAGAGGGGCAGAGGGGGAGAGAAGAGAGAGAGGAGGCAGACAGCCATTCAGTTAGACTTCAGCAGGTCATCTCAGCTGTCACCCTGCGAGTAAAGACACCATCGTCAAAGCACGGCGCTCACACACACGCACACACACACACACACACACACACAGTCTCCAACGTGGCCCCTGAGGACGCTCCCAGCATGAGGATCCTAAATAAGCCCGGGTGCAGTGTGATGATCCCGGGGCCCCTCTCAGACACTGACACAGGAGGGCCATGTGCTCTGAATGGGGCCCCTCCGACAGTGGATGACACACACCACGGGAGGTCCAAGCACAAACCATGTGGATTACCTAGATAAGCGTTCCCAATGGCACGTTCTAACCCCCCATCCTTATTGAGTTCAATCAGCTGTAATGAGAGGCGTAAGAGACGACCGAGCAGAGGGGAGTCCGACATGCCATCCCATGTACAGTCGCTGTGGTAACTTTACTGTCCCGTCGTCTGCAACAATAGCTCTGAAAATACCCCTCCGGCTGGCGTCACCTTTCGGTGTCTTTTTAATAGGCCTGGCAAGGCTGTCTGGCCCCTAGACAGA
This sequence comes from Galaxias olidus, assembly GCA_026901105.3. Lineage (NCBI taxonomy): Eukaryota > Metazoa > Chordata > Actinopteri > Galaxiiformes > Galaxiidae > Galaxias > Galaxias olidus. Next base: position 138,235 of record JAPMUY010000439.1, on the reverse strand, counting down.
TTTATGAGCCAGTAATAATAATCAGCCCTCTGCTGTTACCGGGCAGAACATTCCTCTGTTTGAAGGCAGGTATTTTAATTCAATTATAAACACCTCCTCTTGTGCAGCAGAGGAGCAGGCCGTCAGAGAGCTGTCTGTTTGTGGGCTGATGGCTGTGGCAGAATGGACTGTTTTCTCAGTAGAACAACCAACATCACTCAAGACATCCTAACATATCATTTCATGTTTAGTGTAGAGCACGGAATCCCATACAATGATTTAACGGGAAACGGATCCATTTCAAATCACGACAGCAAGTTATTTGTAATGAAAAGAATGGGTGTGGAGGGCAGGACATGAGACATCATCTCGACCAGGGAGCACTTTGGTCCACAGCTGGCCGCTGACTAGGTACTGCAGGTAGAGTTACGAGCTAGGTCATGAGGTAGGACCTCGAAACATAGCCTTCCCTCGATCACTCTGTCTGTTTAAAGGCAATTAGGTCATTACCCATTTCAATCAGAAACCCCAGGAGGGAAATCTCATATGTGATGTATGGCGAGTGCCTGTGTAAATGGAAGCAAATGGGAAAGAAAACAGCATGGGGTAGTGCAGCTCTGTAACCTTATCTAGCTTTAAAAGAGCTTGTGACAGAAACCCCCAGAGAGAGAGAGCCACCTCCAAGAACCGGGACTTCAAGCTGCAGCAGGAAAATCTTGCGAACTGCCGTGTCGGTTTACAGTGACACCCTCCGTGCTATAAAGCTAGCTTACTGCGTTGACAACTGCTGAAAGAACCCGCGAAAATAACACTGGGGCAGTGAAAGTCCATCTTTGGCACATGTATAGGCTTGCATTGGTTAACACTTATCACGGGTACAGAAATATCAGTTCACACAAGGCGGTGCCACTTCCAGTAAAAACAATTTAATGTGGGACGTACAACCAATGTTCCATCCGTGTTCCATGTTTTGGTTTTCAATTAGCTAAATGACCCAGGAATACACGCATGAACCGTGAGTGGGGGAGTGACTGCATGCAGGCGGCGCCTAGGAAAGAGCAGCGGGGCTCGTCTATTCATTTCATAGCAACAGTTGGTGAAGTATGTTGTTAAGCGGCTTGAGGCTGTAGCCTGATACGGCAAACAATGAGTCTGGTATAAACAATAGGCTTGATTGACTGCGTTATTGTGTCAATGCACGCTTTGATCGCTATTACCATCGCTCATCAAATAGTTTACCATTCCACTAGCAAAATCCGATTTTTTTTTGTGCTGCGAGTCATACAATGTTCCCTTTTTATTAAGTTTGGTGCGTAGAAGTAACAAGAGGCAGAATTTACCTACGGAGTCTATCTCCAGTAGCCGCTGGAGGTCGCTAATGCTGTGGATCTCGCTGTGGGATAATCTCTCTATCAGCTCCTGCGGTACTTCCTTGGGGCAAGAAATCAGAGAAGAAACAACGGTTAGACATTTGTAAAGGGAGGTTGAAAGCACTTATGCATTGAGTGGGAAGCCTCTGTAAACATTGCGTTATTTTTAAACCACCATCATTGGGATCACCGCAGTTAAAAATGTCGCAACTGTGTGTCAACTACAAGGTGCATGTTCAACTCTTGTTCACAGCCATTTGCCATTGCTACACTTTTGCTACACACTCCAGCAGAGACAAAGTTTTCTCGAGTTGAGCATACCGTGCACTCTCACAGAAACAGCGCCTATTTATATCGCCCGGAGTGGTTCCCATGAAAACGCTCAGCCCAGCCAGAACCTTTTCCCGGTTGGCTCCGGCTAAATACAGATTTGACACAAATGCCAAAAATGATTTTAAGAGTCTTCCTAATGCCATTGCAAAGTTGGTTTTCTACATTTCTACATAGGTTTTCAATAAAGCCTGCCCGCAGTGCATTACGAAAGGCAACTGTTATTTGTCTGCAATGCATACAGGGTATTTTTAGAATAACCTAAGACATTGGAATATTGTTTATTGAGGCAAATTTTGAAATGCATGTCAGGTTTATTGAAATAAAACGTGTGTTAGCCTAAAGCCAACTATCAAATGAAATAGCAAGTGTGCCATTTGATTTCATATTTGTTGTTGTGTAATCATCTTTTACAAAGGCCATTATTGTTCTAGAGCAGTAGCCTAAGTTGGAAGTCCTCTGTTTCGCTTGTGGAAGTGCGCGCTCTGTGTAGGCAAGCACAAGAGGAGCCCCAATTATCGAACTGCCCCCAATATCCATACGCCCAGCCCCACACAAAACCAAGACCCCGCGCCACATTGTGAGACAGGGGGATAGAGAGACTCGACATGCATACCACTATGGACATTTAAGACGGCCACGGTGCGTTTGAGAAAGCCATAATACAACTTTACCTCAGCAGTGACTAGCAGCAGGTACGGAGTACAGAGGAGGAAAAAGCAAAGTGTGGTTCTCATCTCCCTCTAATTTCGATTTCCCCCAAAACAAGAAAAATGTGGTGTTCTGTAGGAGCCTCGGAATCGCTCCTGCCCTCGGTAAATCCACAACCATCCCTCGGAGAGAGAAACTTGCGGGTAGAGGGCTCAGCAGCCGCAGTCAACTCCGTGAACTTGTAACTTGTAACAGAAGTTGGACCGGTAGGCAGTGAACTCTGTGACAGTAATTCACATCGGTGTGTGTCCTCTCCCAGCCCTTTCTCGGTGACAGTATCCCGAGCGACAAGACGACATGGTTCCTCAGACCAAAGCGGGACAATCTCCAAAGTGTGTGCAGAACATTGCACTTGTTCCTGAGCCTATTTCAACCAATAGCCCTTTTTCTGAGTTTTAGTTTTCTGCCAGAATGTTAAAATGACTTACAATAATTTAAATTAGGTGTAACAAACACACATTTTCGAATATGTATTCGACTATAAATTCCATTCACTTCTAAACAACTATGAATAAACGCGTATAGTAATTCCAGGTATAGGTCCTTAAAGAATTTAGTAAAAAAAAAATAATGCAGCTTTGAAAGTAGCAGCGAAAAGTTGTCCTTGTGTTCGATCCCGTGCTTGTTATGCAGTTGGAAGTTGGAAAAGGGCAGTGTGCCTGCACTAGTCCGTCATAATGTTGGACTCTGGAGTGAATGAAGTCTGAAGCGCGTCTGAGCCACTGGATATAGAGCGACGAGCTGCGTGCCCGTTGCGCCTCCCCTCGCGCTTCGGTGATCGCGCATCTATTCACCAGGGAGCTGGTTGGCTGGACGGATGACTTAAGAATATATACCCATCCCCCACAGCCTTGTCTATGTGGCTGTTCCACAACCCAGAAAACCCCATTCATATAATTGACTCATTACTGAATCACTGCATAACTCTGAAGAACGTGTTCACAAGGCTCTTTTAACCAGAGATGTTGCACAATAGACCTAGATATAGCATTCTAGTTGTGATTTTGATAATGTCTGTTATTATAATCACATTGCAGGGATGCTACCTCTGTTGAGGAGGATGATGAGAATACCTTTTCATTCCCGATAAGAGACGGGTTTGAAAGCAGCGGCGCCGGCACATTCTGTCCCAGTCCATCCAGGGAACACAGAGGTGAAGGGAAGCCTCCTGGTTAACAGATGGGAGGGGAGGCTCCAGTCCAGGGGGAGATCACCCGACTGGTCGGGACACGCTGCGAAGAAGCCAGCCTGGGTGACTGGAGGCTGGGAGGGTCTGGGAGGAGAAGCCCCCCGGGGCCTGGTAAAGTGCAGAGGGGATGGGACAATCACTGGGGACCCACAGGTCAGCCAGCCAGGTGGCCCACACTGTAGCAGCTCCAACCTGGAGCCCCCGGGGATGGGGGAGCGGTTGGGCTCGGGATACGCCCTGCCCGCTGAGCCTGTATTCAGGGAGAGACTCCTAAAGCTCCACCAGATCCTAGCAGAGCTCTGGGAGATCACATTTCCTAGGAGGGTTGGCCAGATGCGGCATTTGTTTCACCGATCCCCTAGCAGTGATCATTAAAATCGTTTGTATTCATCCCGCTAATATGATAGAATATCACCCGACCCTAACCTAAAGCAGAGAATGGGATGCTTCCCTCTGGAGTTTAATGGGGATACCATCGCCTTTGATCTGTTTATGTAACGCCACCCTCCCATTGGAACCCAATGTGTAGTTCAGCTCATGGCTCTGCCGGCTCATCCTCTTTACATTGCATAGGGAAATGTCATGGTGTGGAAGGGTCCATGCATGCTTATGTGTGTGTGTGTGTGTGTCTGCATGTGTGTGTGTGTGTGTGTGTGTGTGTGTGTGTGTGTTTGTGTGACTCAGCCTGGTGACTGACAGGTTCCTCAGACAGGTCCCCCCTGTGGCAGCTTTGGGTTATTCAACGTCACCCCTGTTACATCACTGGTCCTTCAGAAACACTCGTACCCAAAGAGACATGTGAATCATCTCCCTTTCTTATCGCTGACACACACACACACACACACACACACACACACACACACACACACACACACACACACACACACACACACACACACGACAATACTCCGTCTAGACCGAGGGGAAAGTTTGAATCTGAAGAAAGGGAGGGGAGAAGAAAGGAGGGAAAGGAAAGAGAGAAAGAGGAGGTGAATGGCAGGAAGGAGAAACAAAAAAGGGAATGTTGACAGAGGGTGGTGGGGGGGGGGGGTCAACAGAAACGACAAACGCTCAGCAAAGAGGCAGAGGAAGCTTCTGGAAACGAGAGGCCATAAGGATGAGCAAAGAGAGAAGAGAATAGACCATATGAGGATACAACGAAAGAAGAGAATAGACCATATGAGAATACAACAAAAGAAGAGAATAGACCATATGAGAATACAACGAAAGAAGAGAATAGACCATATGAGGATACAAAGAAAGAGAATAGACCATATGAGAATACAAAGAAAGAAGAGAATAGACCAAATGAGAACACAAAGAGAGAAGAGAATAGACCATATGAGGATACAAAGAAAGAGAATAGACCATATGAGGATACAAAGAAAGAGAATAGACCATATGAGAATACAAAGAGAGAAGAGAATAGACCATATGAGAATACAACGAAAGAAGAGAATAGACCATATGAGGATACAAAGAGAGAAGAGAATAGACCATATGAGGATACAAAGAGAGAGAATAGACCATATGAGGATACAAAGAGAGAAGAGAATAGACCATATGAGGATACAAAGAGAGAAGAGAATAGACCATATGAGAATACAAAGAAAGAGAATAGACCATATGAGGATACAAAGAGAGAAGAGAATAGACCATATGAGGATACAAAGAGAGAAGAGAATAGACCATATGAGGATACAAAGAGAGAGAATAGAGCATATGAGGATACAAAGAGAGAAGAGAATAGACCATATGGGGACATGAGGAGGAAGAAAGAAGAGAGACAGGGGACTAGAGGGACACTCCATTGCCACGGACCTTAATCATCATCAGTGCGAATGCAGTGGGCTGTGAGTAGGAAAACCTGGCTGACATCGGACCGGATTCTCTCCTTCCCTCTCCTACACCTGGAGGGGCTGGAGTCCGTCAGTGGAGACCAGGCCCAGTGAGGCGTACGTCACGTGGTTGTGTACGATAGCGTTCTCCGCCACTTAGTGACCCTGATAGCCTCAGGCGGCGGCGCTAGAACCCGCTCACGGTCTGCCATTGCTCAATCTGAACTCCCTCCTATAATAAACGACTCAGCAGAATTCACACTCGGACGTGTCGGGGACTCAAAACAACGGACGTGTCAGCCGTCGTAAAAAAAGAGAGAGAGAGAACTCTGCCCACAGAAGACTTTCCACACACCGCTGGCCCGCTGGGCTGGACGCCAGGCTGGGCTGACACTGTGCTTCCTTCAGAGCAACAACCAAACACAAGCCGTCGTAAAGTGGACACCAGGCATCCCCGTTTGATTGCCCCCTGAGGAGCAAAGAGCTGGGCGCGAGGCGAGATTGCCCTGCAACGAGAAACAACAAACACACGGAGCCCGGCCTCGGACCCCGCCCAGCCATATCAGCAGCTGAGTCATAGGCCGAAGCAGTGGCTCTTTAGCCGCAGGTTTTTCCGCTAGCTCCTCCCATGCTTTCCCAGCACTAGAATTAGCCACGTGCTAACTGAGGCCTGCAGCTAGCTCATCAGTGTGTAATGACAAAGACGGAGCCATTAGCGGTTTGAGCTGCTGCTGCTGCTGCTGCTGCTGTGTGAGGGTCTACCTTGTAATAGAGCCATTAGCAAGCATAGGTGACTGATTTACTACATGAATGCTGTATTACTCACACACTCACACACACGTACGGGCGCACACACACACACACACACACACACAGACTCACACAAATACTGCCCCGAAAGCAATTCAGTTGAGATTCCAAAGGTGGCATTCCAGAGGTGGGTATAGCAATATAGATTGGACTTAGAAATGATGTTGGGTGAAGTCTAAGTGCATGTTTACACGTTTGTATCCAAGGCAACATGGACAAGGATATGCCCCTCACACAAGCACACAGTGGCAGCATACACACTGCCCTACCAGGCTCTGTCTGAACAGCAGAGAACATCCAGAGAACAGCAGGGAGCGGGGCAGAGGGACTGCCAGGCCCAGTCACATCTGGCCTTTTATAGAGACCTTAACTGGGGCTCTTTTTACTGGCCTCTCCAAAGGCTCTGGGCCTTTATTATCACCGAGCTGGGGTGCTCCAGAGGGCTTCAGGGCCCCCTTGTCGGCCTTTCAGCCCCACGGACCCTACAGGTGACTGGGCATGGGCAGGAGGCGACATGCCGGACTAGCAGGTTCACCCATGGGACCCACGGACAGTGATGCCACATTGTGTGTGTGTGTGTGTGTGTGTGTGTGTGTGTGTGTCCTCACCAAAGTACGGTGAGTGATACATGGCCCACAGAGGAGGTACAGCGACACCGCGCGGTGCGTTCCTCCCTCCAGCTGTGAGGCATTAGGGCAGCTCTCAGCCCGGGTTCAGGGCTACTCTGCGGCCTCGCTGCGCTCCCTGGAGCACTGTCAGACGCTGGGCTTCTCTCCCCTCATAACTCGGCCCGCACTCTCCACCCAGCGCCGGGCTTACGGAGCAGGCAGCGCTGTGCATGAAAAACGAGCGTAGATGTGGAAATATGCCGGCTGGAATGTGTGTGGACCCGGCCGGCCCTGGGCTGAGGGTCCTGTGGGTGTTGCTGCTTGTGGGGTTGACCACGCGCTGCTGTGTTCTCTGTGACGGACGCTTGACCACAACACTGGAGGGAAGAAAGCGGCATGGAGGGGAAGTGACCGCAGGGAATAACACACACACACACACACACACACACACACACACACACACACACACACACACACACACGTTAGCTTCATAGAACAAACCCCAAACAGGCTTAAACACAGACACACACACATGCCTATGCACACGCACACACACCTTCCTACTAAAGGTTCATGTTCACACAGATGGACGGACAGACAGACAGACCTGCAGTCAGCCCAGGACAAGCCCCAACATGCACCCCCCCCTCCCCCCCCAGTTTCCCCCCTCTCCCTAAAACACTACCCCTTTATTCTCCCAGCTCTGAAAAAACACACTCCCTCCCTCAGCAAAGCGGGGACTTCCAGTGCGACGGTGTAATTGCCGCTGCTCTGTTGTCTATCAAGGCCTGACCTTTTCAACATGTGTGTGGCGTGTAGCGGGCGCTGGGAACCACAGAGGAGGAAGAGAGGGGTCTCCCTCAGCTCTGTGGTGGTCTGACCCCCCCCCCTCACACACCCACACCCACACACAGCCATGGGAACTCCCACTGCAGACCCCACGCTGCTGGAGGAACACTGTGGACCCAGTGGTCACACACCCGAGGCGGGCTGGGTCTGCGTCAGCGTGTCCCTGTGCTCTGGGGACCCCATAGAAACCTCAGAGCGCTGTGGACCCAGTGGGCACACACCCGAGGCGGGCTGGGTCTGCGTCAGCGTGTCCTGTGTTCTGGGGACCCCATAGAAACCTCAGAGCTCTGTGGACGGCGTCGACGTCCTGATAACACAGAGCGGCTGTCGGAGCGTGTTTCCACAGCTAACTGTACGCTACAGTCCGTCCTCTGTGGAAGTCGCGTCTGAGATGGAGATACTTAAGAACAACACAGGCATGGATGTCAGCAGAGTAAATAACTGTAAGTGACATGGGATCCGGAAGTGCATATTAAAACGTCCAGGATGCTGACCCTGGGGGTCCAGACTCACACACGCTAACGCTATAGACCTAATGTAGGACCGGGTGGGAGGCTGTGGGAGAGTGGACGTGCGGCATTATCAGATAGTTCCAGTCCAATTAGAAGCCCCTGTGATGGACAGAGCAGAGGCACTCTCAGGTGGGCCAGGCCAGGCTGTCTGCAGCAGTGTATTAGCAGCTGATAAGCCTGTAATGACTGCAATCGCTGTGTCAGGCAGAGCTTTGGATTCCCCTCTTCTTTTCTCTCTTCTTTTCTACTCCTCTCTCTCTCTCTCTCTCTCTTTCTTTCTCTTTCTCTCTCTCTCTCTCTCTCTCTCTCTTTTGGCTGGTGGTTACTCTGATGCGGAGGGGGGAGTTGAAGTAGGTGAAGGGGTATACAGGCTGTTTACACATGCCTTGATTAATGGCTCTTTTGTGAGCAGGCTTCCAATGCAGCTAAAACATAATTCCAGTGGACAATAAAGGAAGTGTTAGATTTAAGACAGAACATGTGTGTGTGTGTGTGTGTGTGTGTGTGTGTGTGTGTGTGTGTGTGTGTGTGTGTGTGTGTGGTGCTGCACAAGCATTAGCTAAAAAAACATCAGTTTGCTTTTTAAAGATCCCTCATGGCCCGACTCACTATTCATAGAAACATTCCTAAGGACTGTGAAATAATCAAGTCCTTGATTCAGAGCTGGAAGCGTTCAGGTCAGATTAACAACTGGGGGTTTTCAGACCTTTCCAGGAGCATGAGGGGTTTTCAGACCTTTCTAGGAGGACGAGGGGTTTTCAGACCTTTCTGGGAGGAAGAGCAGCAGCATAGCGCTCTCAGCACCCTGGCTGTAAGACACCTGAGGCTGTTCTTCTCTGGCTCTGTGACTCCTGGAGACAGAGGGTTTGAGCCATATCCAAGACTGAGCAGTCACAAAGATGTGAGGAAAAGGCAAAGTGTTCCTGTGATGACCGGCGATGCTTTTACTCTGGCATAGGGTGCAGTGGTTGACTTAATGGAGGGACAGTCTTATCTAGAGAGCAGGCTGGGCTGATAGGTTTGATACTCACTGAGGTAGCTGTGGTAGTACTGGCACCAGTCAGGATGGTGTTTACCTGTGGTCCCCTCACTTAAAGGAATCACTCGGACCAGTGAAATCCTTAGAAGAAACAATACTAGCCCCGAGAGGAGAGCAGAGTGTGCTATATAGCTAGCCCCGACAGGAGAGCAGAGTGTGCTATATAGCTAGCCCTGACATGAGAGCAGAGTGTTATATAGCTAGCCCCGACAGGAGAGCAGAGTGTTATATAGCTAGCCCCGACAGGAGAGCAGAGTGTGCTATATAGCTAGCCCTGACATGAGAGCAGAGGGGGGAGGACAGCGGCAGAGGACCCACTGGATGAATCCAAAGACAGCTCTGAATAGAGATGGACCCCCTGTGGATGAAGGAGGGGACTGCTGCCCCCAGTTCCACACCTGGTCGTCACATGCTTGGCTCCACACTTTGTCCCCTCGAGGTCTTAGAGAGTAGAGAGGGTAGCTCTGCAGTGTGGGACGATGTCTCTGGAGGCTGGCGTTCCCATTCCCGTTTATTAGCTTGTATACATACTGTACATATTTATATGAATGTGTGTGTGTGTGCTTGAGATTTTCCAATCACAGCTACTGCACACCTGACGTAACCACGGTAACCCTCTCCCACCAGCGGAGAGCCCCGGCCGAGTTTATGGGCTGTACCTTGACATTGTTTTCGCACGCATGGTGGTAACAATAAACCATTGTTGTTTATTGGGGGAACCCCCCGCCTTTCCCTCCCTTTTCCCACCCAGAACGCTGGCCCAACTCCTCTGGAAGCCGCAACTTAGCGAGAACACCTTTAAAAAATAATTAGCACTGGCTTTTGTTTATGGGTGTTGTGATAATCAGTGCCGTAAAGAGCTGCAGGTCCAAAGGTGGGGGAAGTAGGCGAAAGCGGAGAAAGAGGGAGAGGAGGGGAGGGAGGGGGTGAGGTTGTTGTAGCAAACTCCCACCCTACCATTTCCCTTCAGATGGTTTTCTGCTGACTGGAGTCCTCTGATATGGCTGTAACATACCATATCTGATATGGGTGTACCAGGGCAAGTGGGCAGTGTGAAAAGTGCAATATATGGGTGTAACAGGGCATGTGGGCAGTGTGAAAAGTGCAGTATTAGTGAACCCTGCGAGCGTTATCACCACCTACTCTCCACAATAAGAACCCCCCCCACTGGGCCAACTCACATCGTTAGCCAGCACCTCTCATGTCTCTTTTGTGATCCAGCTAGAGCCAAAACACACCCATCCGCCTCCCCCCCACCCCGCTAACCCTCCCCTGGGCCTTCAAACAGCAGATGAGGTGTCAAAAGATATCAAAACATACTGATTACCAACAGGAAGTAGCTCCATTATGGGCTTAGAGAGAGAGGGAGAGTGGGCTCTCTGGTTACCGCTCTCACTCCGAGCCTCACATTCCTCCAGGTTTGAAGGTGGGCTGAGGGGGGCAGTGCAACCCCCCCCCCCCCCCCCCCCCCCCGAGCCCCAGCCCTGGGCCATGGAGCGGGGTATCAGAGAGGTCCTGGGGGTCCCAGCGGTGGGGGTGGTCCAGGGTGGGCTTAGGATCAGGGGCTAGCTGACAGCCCCCTGTCATGTGATGTGTTACACCTGCACCCACCAGGCTGTCCCCGCTGTACCGGTGGTTCTGGAAAGTGCTATGTAAAAAAAAAAAGTATATTTTTATATTCCTATCATCATTATTTCACACTACTCAGCATGAGAGTGACACGGACTGCTCTGACCAGTAGCTGAAACAGTTGGCTGCAGGCAGCCTGGCTGGCTAAAATGACAGGTCACAAAGCACTTAATGGCACAAAGTCTATATAAGCCTGGCTTTTTCTAAGAGGCCCTGGGCTGGACCTTTGTCCGGTTGTTTTGTCCATATCTGACGTTACAGCCTCGTCTGAAATCCAGTGGCATAGATTCGGCTACGCACCGGTCTGTACTGGACCAGGATCTTTAATCTGACAAGAAATAAAGAAAGCAGCAAATAGCTTCCGTTAGTTTAAAGCCCCCTTGAGAGACATTTCCTTTACGGTTCAACTGGGACTCTCCATTCCCCTCTCTCTTCCCAGTCCACTCCCTCTTCCCCTGGATGTGATTAAATGGGAGTTTGATGACTTTCATGATCCCAGAGCAGGAGGCCCGGCCTGGGGGAATAGTCGAGGCGATTGCCTGTGCTCTTCCCCAGGGAGGCAGTCTGAACAGAGGGACGGCTTTGAGACCTCGGCGTGGCCTGGAGACGGGAAACATCTCCGTCAAGCACCACGCCGGCCCCTTTCTTCCCAAAGGCAGAGTCTGTTTCTCTAGCGTAGACGTATTTTTTTTCCTAGACGTGGGTCTAAGAGGATTCAGGGAGAATTTGAAGGGAAGGAGAATAGCCGGGACTCAGAGGGAGGTTTGGGGGCTGCAGCCCCAGTGTCAGTACATGTATACATGTGAATTATTTACTTGTTGTCAGGCAGGAAATGGGGAACCATTACAAGCTTGGGAAAGAAAAGTGGAAAAACAAACAGATGAACCCCCCCCCCCCCCCCCCGCCCCCTTTCTTTACGTTTTCCTCTCATCTTGAAGCAACGTAGACATCGGCTGTCCGTGTCAAATCAGTCGGGGACAGACAAGGGCGTGCAACTTATGGCGCGAGAACTTTGTCCAGCGTAAACAATGTTCCTTTATAAAAGCGCACCCTTCACACCCGCTTCTCTCTTCTCTCCTCCTCGTCCAATCATCCAATTGGATGGTCAACAATGAGGAGGATAACACAGCTTCATACAAAAGACTTGTCCCCCACTTAGCTCTACACATGGACAGCTCCACCCCCCTTACACACTGTGGCTGGGGAGAAGGACCTTTAGATGGAGAGCTGAGCCTAGCGCTGCTCTCCTGACCCCCCACCCCGCCCCCACTCTCTGTCTCTCTCGGCGCCGACACCCCCCTCTCCATCCTTAACCTCTTCCCAATCCCATCAGCCTCTCTGCTGCTCACTCACCTGTGACCCCGGCTGAGCGTTGAACTCTGACCCCGGTGGGTCAGGATTACGGCCCCTGGACCGGAGCTACAGAGCGGTGGGCCAGGAGGCGGAGATGGGATGAGGTCCGGCTTAGCTCTGTCCCGGGGTCTCCCTCTCTGCCCATCCAGACCTGCTTATCAAAGAGCCTGTCATTAGCGCAGGCTGTTGGGGGTTAATTTATCACCAATGGCTGGTGGAAGGGGGGTGGAGAGGATCAGGCCGGGGGAATCAATGGAGGTCCTACCCCCAGTCCCCCTCCTGCATGGGGATGTGTCGGTGAATCTGCTGGCAGGCATTTTAATTAGCCTGGCTCTGTGAGACGAGGGGGCGCAGGGGGCACAGATGACCGCTATGGGAACAGCAAGCAGGAGGTGAGCGGGGAAGACAAAAGAACGACAGAGACGGAAAGAGAGAGAGAAAGAGAGAGAGAGAGAGAGAGAGAGAGAGAGAGAGAGAGGGATGGGGTTTAGGGTCGTAAGCCTGGGGGCTTTGTTCAGTCAGCCAGAACTAAAAGTGCAGCCAATAAAACATCTTCTCACGAGACCATCGTCGCCTGTGTCTGCTTGGGAGACGCAGAAAACACACACGCAACCACACACACACACACACACACACACACACACACACACACACACACACACACACACACACACACACACACACACACACACACACACACACACACACACCAAATCATTCTCCCAGCTTTCTTTATCTTGTAAAGTTTTGGCGTGTGTTCCATAAAACTTTGCAGTGGGATGCATTTTAACGGGTTATCCCACAAGTAAGGGGGCGAGATGTTCTCCCTGGCACATAAACCGGCTAGAATCTCCACAGACCTGGGAACAGCACGGAGTTAACCCTGTTTAGCGGGACACAACCCCCGTCATATTTTCAACATTCCTCTCATACTAAAAAGCCAAGAGCTCATGAGATATCTGCTCTTTTTCCACTCCGTTTCCTCCTCTCGCATCTTCTCCTTAACCTCCCCTTGTCTTCCCCGCCCCCTCACCCTCGTCCTCCTCCAGAGACGAGGGCTCAGCCCCTTGTTTGTTTGGCCCTGGGAGTGCCAGGGAGGCCGGGGCCGCGGCGGCTCCATTCAGAGGCACAAAGATGCCCCAGTGTGGGAACGGCAGCCGCCCCGAGGCAGGCAGCCACAACAAAGACAACCCTCCAGAGCTCCCCGACCACAGCCAGGCCATTCCACACCACCAGCCCGTCACAGCACACCCAGGCTGGGGCCGGAGCTGGGAGGGAGAGAGAGTGACGGAGGGAGAGATGGAAGGAGCGTAAAGGGGAACGAGAAGCAGCGTGGAAAAGAGGGATAGTGGGCTCAGGAAGAGCTGGAGAACGGAGTGAAGAAGAGCACAAAAAAAAAGAAAAAAGAAAAAAAAAAGAATGTTGCCGGTTGAGAGAAAAAGGAGGAGGCAAGGGAAACGGAGAGAGGAAAGAGGGGTTGAAATGCAAAGGGAGAATTAGGGCACAGGCTAGAAATAGAGATGAATACAATCATTCAAAAGGGTGAACGAGGTTAAAGAGATCAAAAGAGAGAGAGAAGCCTGGCACAAGAGCAAGCAAAAGAGGGAGCGAGAAAGGGAGAGAGAGGGAGAGAGAAAGGGAGAGCGAGAGGGAGAGAGCCAAAGTGGCAGTCCGTTTGGAATGTGTAGTGACTCCCATCTCCATCCTCCTGCTATGGAACGCCTCTTTCTCAGGCGAAGTGACAGGGACCAGGGTTGTGGGGTGTGCAGGAACCAGAGGGAACCAGGTCCAGCAGAGTCAGCAGACGCTTCCTCCGTTGACCTCAGCTGGCACAGCTTGTTAGGACAACAAACATGGCCGTCTGTAAACTCGGCAAGCTCATGTTTAAATATTTAGTTGCGGCTTTCTCATGGCTTAAAATCAATGTCTACATTAATTTCAAACTATTAATAGATTCTCTTGGATGAATCAACGAATTTGATTTCCACACACATTTATTCATGCGTGTCTACAGTAAGTCTTCATGCTTATTGGTCATAACAAGAGTTATTGATCCTTACAGAAGCAGGGACAGTAACAGGATTGGCTGAATGGAGCAGCATACACTGATACCAACAGTGTTTCCAGTGACCTGTATGAAGAGGGTGCAGGAGTGTGATGGTGTGTGTGTGTGTGTGTGTGTGTGTGTGTGTGTACGTGCCACTTCAGCAAAGGAAGAAGTGGGGCGTTCTCTTGATCAGGACTTGGCACCAGGCACAGTGCCCGGGTGGCAGTGCCAACTGCAGACCCTCTGACTGGAGGCCCACCCGGGAGGCCGAGCCAAGCCCAGGCGGTCCGGTCAGGTGCTGTGAGCGTCATGGCCCTACGGAGGGTTCATCCCCAGTTCAAGTTACTGAGCCTGGGTCCAGATCAACGGGTGGGCTGGGCACCAACGTCACTCAGGCTTTTTTTGGGGGAATGGAAGGTCATGGTTGGTGGGTTTCTTTTACTTTGAGGTGGAGGACCAGTCAGTATCTGGGCCTGCATTATAGTAGTGCTCAAACTCGTCCCTATTGTGGTCTGCATTACCAGGTGATATCAAACAGGGCGGTGTTAGAGTTAAGGGTTCAGATGTAAAATGGTACTGTCACATGAAAAACACCCACTTCAGCAAAGCTCCCTGTGGTGTGACTGTAGGGTGTGTAAACACGGGGACAGGAGATGAATGGGGTCTGTGGGGGTCAGAGGTCATGCAGGGCTTTGGATGTGGACAGAGGAACAGTGCAGTGGTCCTAACAGCAGGCTAGCTCCATCACCTTTAGAAGGTGTGTGTGTGGAGGGGGGGAGGTAGTAATCACCTGCACAGCATGCATAACAAAGTGCACGTGTGAACTCATGTGTGTGCATGTGTGGCAATGTGTCGGGGTGGGTGGGGTAGTGATCACCTGCACAGCATGCATAACAAAGTGCGCGTGTGATCTCATGTGTGTGCATGTGTGGCGATGTGTTGGGGTGGGTGGGGTAGTGACAAAGCGGCGTTGAGGAGGTGAGCGGGGCGGGGGGGGGGGGGGGGCACATTCCTTAGTTGATTTAGCGGGCTCTATGATGAGGAGGAATGTGTCAGCGCCAGAGCTTTCCTCTGCAGAGTGTAAACTAGCTGGCAGGAGATCCTAGGGCTCCAAGCCTCAGCCTGACAGGAGATGATGCTGCACTGACAACTGGCTTAAAAGAGGGAGGTGGAGAGAGGGAGAGGAACGGAGAGAGAGGAGGAGAGGGAGAGGGACGGAGAGAGAGAGGAGGAGAGGGAGCCAAGAGCAGAAGAGAAGAAGAAAGGGTGACACAGAGAGGGGGGAGAAACGGAGAAAGTGAGCTATGGAGAGTGAGATAGAGGGAAAATAAAAAGGGTAGGGGCTATGATTGTGAGGAGGAGGAGGGAGAATGTACGGCAGGAACGAGGAGAGGAAGAGCAAGATGGGAGCAATGGACAGCGTGAAAGTGGAGGAGTGAGCGAAATGAAAGAGAGAAAAAGATTGATTCACTCAGAAGAGGAGCATGTGAGGCTGACTCAATAAAGACGATGGGACGCATCCAATCCGCCGTGACGAAGAGTTAGGACTGAAAAAACGACCAAAGGCAAGTGGTATTCAGAAGCTCGTCTTTATTTGCTCAAGATAGAAGGAGAGGAAAGAGAGAAAGAGAGCGAGAGAAAGACAGAAAGGTACAGAAAGATGTCAACGCGTACCGTTTTTACAACATTTGTCTTAAGGGTTACACTATGCAACTTGGAAAATAGAGGACACTAGATCTCCTGTGATTGAGAAAGAGGCAATATATATTTCCTCTTTCTCAGTTAGTATTTAGTACGTTTATAACATTTAGATGTCTTAAGAATAACTGATAACAGGTGCACCAAACTTTAGCGATGATAGGCTAAAATGATTGAGAAGATCAAACGATCACACCTACTGGACTATCAAACACAGACCATAATCAGCTCAGCAAACATCTAGTCAGACGTTTTTATGGGTAGGGCATTCAAATAGTCCTGAGAGAGTGTATGTGTGTGTGTGTGTGTGTGTGTGTGTGTGCATGCGTGCGTACATGTACTACCTTCCCATGAATTTGTGCAGTTTTGTGTGTTGGTTTGTGAGAACCTGGTGACCTGCTAACACTATTGCTCCTTAAAGAACGTCTCGTGGGTTCAGCTCGACTAGTAGGATATGGATCGAGGGAATCTTTTCAGAATAAAAGTCACACATCACTTCTGATATTAAAATTCCATCTCAAAGGTAAAAGTTCCTCAGTCGAATAAACTCGCGGGTCGCGTGAACGCCACGTTTGACACTTGTACCATCGATAAAAGCACACGTAAAAACAATAGTAATTTAATGAAACAGCCAAGAATAAAAGTATTTTGTTTTCGTAAATCTACCTCTAGGTTTTAGATAACAAAGGTCTCTGCCGTCGGGCGGTGGGTTTGATTTTGACAAGGCACCACATGCCGTGACACAGAACCGGTTAGCGAAAAAGGCAAACTACAGGCAGCGAACAAAACAAAACAAGAACAAAGAAACACACCCGAGGTTCCTGCAACCTTCTCTACCCTACAGAAACTATCTCTCACTCTCTCACTCTCTACCCTACAGAAACTATCTCTCACTCTCTCACTCTCTCTACCCTACAGAAACTATCTCTCACTCTCTCACTCTCTCTACCCTACCCTACAGAAACTCTCCTCTCTCTCTCTACTCTCTCTCTCACTCTCTCACTCTCTAGAAACTATCTCTCTCTCTCTCTACCCTACAGAAACTATCTCTCATCTCTCTCTCTCTCTACCCTACAGAAACTATCTCTCACTCTCTCTACCCTACAGAAACTATCTCTCACTCTCTCTACCCTACAGAAACTATCTCTCACTCTCTCTACCCTACAGAAACTATCTCTCACTCTCTCTACCCTACAGAAACTATCTCTCACTCTCTCTACCCTACAGAAACTATCTCTCACTCTCTCTACCCTACAGAAACTATCTCTCACTCTCTCTACCCTACAGAAACTATCTCTCACTCTCTCTCTACTACTCTGCCCTCTACCCTACAGAAACTATCTCTCACTCTCTCTGCCCTACAAAAATTATCTCTCACTCTCTCACTCTCTCTACCCTACAGAAACTATCTCTCACTCTCTCTACCCTACGTAAACTATCTCTCCCTCTCTACCCTACATAACCTACGCCTTGCTCCCTCCATGTCTTGATACCCTTGATACTCAGTTAGATAAATACACGAGTGCCACTGTCTTTCTTTTACATTCTCAAGGCATGCATCACATGCGGTCAACACGTACGTCTGGTGCTCACTCCAGCCTTTACATTTCATGGCATGTTATCAAATAAAGTTACGTAACAGCACAGGCCAAGTCAAAGTGCACAAGATCAACAGAAGAACGGGCAACAAAAATGAACAAAAGGCAGGAAGCAAGCGCCCTGTTGTGGTTGTAAACCTCTCTCACCGCCCCCCCACTCCTCAGCCCTAACAACGCCGCCGCCGCCGTCGCTAGCCACCCCCGCAGGACCCCTGGGCTCTGCTGGTCACACGGTCAGGGAGATGAAGCTGTTGTATCTCTGGATGTTCCTCTTCAGGATCTCGGAGCAGGGCCCCAGCACGCGCTCGAAGCGGGGCCGGTCCAGCTTCACACACTTCAGGGGCCCCCGGGCCACCACGGTGGCGGCACGCGGCCGGTTCAGAAGCAGGGCGATCTCGCCTGGACAGACGGACGGACAGACGGACAGACGGAGGGAGAGAAAGACAAACAGATACCATGTCAAACAGTCTCAAGTCAAGACAATGGATTCCACGTTTCTGGTTCAACCAAAACATAAAAACACCCTGGACCGACCACCCACCCAGTCTCCATATAACAGGCTATAGCCTCTTCTCCTCTGGGACTGAATCTACTATGATCTCTGTCTAGGGCCCCAGCGCACACCAGTGTCATATACATGGGGGACATGTTTCAGTCTGCAGCTCAACGCTGAGGGGAAAGCCTGCGTTGTCCAGGTGATGGAGGCGTGGAGGGAGGGAGGGAGGGGGCGGCCACTCACCAAAGTAGTCGGAGGGTCCCAGGCGGCCCACCTCCACGTACTCCTCGTTGTCCGACCGACGCTGGAGGACAGACGCTGTGCCCTGGGAGAAACGGAGGGGAGGAAAAGAGAGGGAGAGAGTCACGTGAGGGAGAGAAGGAGAGATCGAAAGAGGGGTGCAAATAAGAGTTGGGCAAAACCGGCATGAGAAGAGTGGAGGAAGAAAGAGAGGGGGAGAGCGGAGTAAGAGAGAGAGAGGGTGGGAGGGAAAGAGAAAGGGAGGGGGAGAGCGGGGTAAGAGAGAGAGAGAAAGAGAAAGGGAGGGGGTGTTATTTGGCCAGGCCTGAACATCAGCAGCAGGATTAGAGAGGGAGAGAGACATTCTTCTCTTTCTAAGCACGCAGGTGCACAGGATTTACTCAGGACTCTCATGTGGGACACCTGCTCTGAAGGACAGACAAGATCCCAGGCGCGCGCACACACACAAACGCACGCACGCACGCACGCAGGCAGGCAGGCAGGCAGACAGACAGACAGGCGCGCACGCACGCACGCACGCAGGCAGGCAGGCAGGCAGGCAGGCAGGCAGGCAAACAGACGCGCACGCACGCACGCACGCACGCACGCACGCAGGCAGGCAGGCAGGCAGGCATGTAGGCAGGCAGACAGACAGAGACAGAGAGACAGACAGACAGACAGACAGAGACAGAGAGACAGACAGACAGACAGCGACAGAGAGACAGACAGACAGAGCTGGAAGCATCCGCACCGGAGGAGGATGTTGTGGTGGTTCCATCACCATCTCCTGATCCCCCGGAAATCAGCCCCTCTACCCAAACACACAGCCTTAACTGGGCCAGGGGTAAAACAAAGCATGTCCCCCTTTGACCCTGGTACAACCACACAGCCCACAGACAAACAGCAGCACCCATCTCTAAGGAAAGCCTGATCCTGCAGAGAGAGGAGAGGGGCCGGCCCCGACAGCTGACCACTGCTGGACGGCCAAACTGAGCCCCGTGACCAGCCAGAACCACACACATTCCCCAACATTCACAGTGTGTGTGTGGGGGGGTGTGTGTGTGTGTGTGTGGGTGTGTGTGTGTGTCTGTGTGCGTGTGTGTGGGTGTGTGTGTGTGTCCGTGTGCGTGTGTGTGTGTGAGAATGGGAAAAACAACGCGATGGAACAACTGATGATTTATCCTACAATCTGCATAGCCATTTGACTGTCACGTCCGACAGCTGTGTGTGTGTGTGTGTGTGTGTGTGTGTGTGTGTGTGTGTGTGTGTGTGTGCAGTTGGGTATCATTGCTACATCAAATCAATGCATGGGCATGTGGCTATATGCTTAAATAACATCTAAGAGAGAGAGTGTGTGTGTGTGCGTGCGTGCGTGTGTGTGTGTGTGAGGCAGCGTAGGTACCTACTAGCTATTAGCCCTGCTGGATGGCAGGGCCTGGACATGCCACTCAGAGCAGACTCCCTCTCTGGCACTGCAGCGTAACACACACACACACACACACACACACACACACACACACACACACACACACACACACACACACACACACACACAACCACAACACACACACACACACACACACACACACACCACAACCACAAAAGTACCATGGTTGGTAGCAGATTTTGCGTCTCAAGATAGGAACGTGTTGTGGGCATGAGAGGAAGAGGAGGAGGAGGAGGAAGAGGGGTTTAGACGTAGGCCCTGGTCCAGGGGACTTAGCTGGGTCCAAGACCCCTGTCTCGGGGGCTTGATGATATCATTGGGCAGACCCTGCAGTTGCCAGTTTGAAATTAGTCACATTAGCAAAAGCTTGAGTGGCTGCAAGACATTGCATCTACTGGGGTTGTGGGAAACACACACACACACACACACGCACGCACGCACGCACGCACGCACGCAAATCCACCCACATGAAGCAACAATTCTCAAACACAGATGTTAAACAAATGCAACACAAATGCATTCTGTACGCTAACACAAGCTCAAACACACCAAATTCACAGACGCAATAGGATTTGCGAAAACCCCTTTTCTTTAAAGCTCCCTCTCTGTCTTCCACACCCCCACCCAGCTGAAGAGGGTGCCAGGAGCGATGGGCGCCATGCCAGGGTGGCCCCTCCATTCCCAGCCTCCCTCTCCTCCCAGGCAGTCTAAGAGCCAGGGGCTGGGGTGGCAGCCTAGCTGTGGAAACAGACAGGCAGACAGGCAAGCAGGCAGACAGGCAAGCAGACAGACAGACAGAAAGGCAGGCAGGCAGGCAGGCAGACAGACAGACAGACAGACAGGCAGGCAGGCAGGCAGGCAGACAGACAAGCAGGCAGGCAGGCAGGCAGGCAGGCAGGCAGGCAGGCAGGCAGACAGACAGGTCTCGGTGTCGGCAGCAGTAGGAGCATGATGCTCTGACTTGAAGTTAACATTATGTAGGTGATTCATAGACTTTAGGAGGGAATTCAGCAAAGGAAAAGAACAGAGAAAAAAAGAAAGCTAAAAAAGGAGTGAGGGAGAAAGAAAGAGAGAGTGGGGAAGAAAGAGAGAGAGAGAGAGATGGAGGGAGGGAGGTTGAAACACCAGCCCACCTGAGCACTCACCAAAGAACGACATCCATCAATCTACTACAAATAAACTGTAGTGGTGATCACCACGTAAATAGTACAGGAGACACACACACACACACACCCACACACACGCTAACATATATAAAACACACACACACACACACAGACACACAAACACACACACACATCCATCCTAACATACATAAGACACACACACATACACACACACACCCTAACATACATAAAAGACACACACACACACACACACACACACAGACAGACAAAAAAGACACACACACACACACACACACACACACACACACACACACACACACACACACACACACACACACACACACACACACATACATAAAACACACACACACACACACACACACACACACACACACACCCTAGCATACATAAAACACACACATACCACACACGCGTAGCAGGTCACAACAAGGCTGACCTGTCAGAAAGTGGCAGCTTGGGGGGTAGGACAAAGACGAGAAGGTGGGAGCGAGAAAAAGAGAGAGGGATGGAGGGAGGGGACGGGAGAGAGGAGAGGGGGAGAGAAAGTTGATACTCTGGTCTGCTCACAATGAGGCCACCCAGCCCTGCTTGAGTCTGCAGTGGCTCACACACACACGCACACGCACACGCACACGCACACACACACACACAGATCACTTACTGAACACATTAAGGAGACAATAGGCTCTGCCCCTGGCCAGACAAAGAGCGTTCCCCTACATGAACCCCTTCACAGTGTCACACGCACGCACGCACGCACACACACACACGGCCCAACCAAACAGAACAGAACACTGCTCTGAGAGCTCAAACCACCTGATCTACGGTCAGCAGGACTTCCTCTAAACCCCGCCTCCTGTCCAGTTCACCTGATCCACGGTCAGTGCCATCCGAGCAGGACCTCTGGAAAGGACAGGGGCTGAGGGAAGCTAAGCAGCTAAAGGTCAGATTCAAACAGGATTTCCTGATAGGTGAGCCCTCAGGGAGCCGAGAGGTCACGGAGGTGTGTGATCCCTTAGGTGTGAGGTCAGAGGTCAGCGGCGATAAAACACACACGCGCACCCTTTGTGAGAGTGTAGGGGGATGGGGGGGGGCAGCTGAAGACAGGAAGGAAGTGAAGGGAGACGTCAATATCCCATAATAATCCATACGGAGCCACACTGCCCCCCTCTAGCCCCCTGGGAGCTCCATGGAGACCAGATGGGCTGCTTCCAGAGCTCTGTCCCCCTCCTGTGTGGAGTCATCCCATGAACAGGACCCCGTCCAAGGCCTGGGGGAGAGGGTGAAACTGGGACACCATCCAGAGCGCTTGTCTTTTCACCTCTGTGCTCGCTGAAATCGCTGACATCTCCTTCCCTCTGAAGTTTGCCGCGTATCTTAACACCCTTTCATCGCCATCTCTCTCTCTAGCTTTTTTTTTTTCTGGCATCATTTTAAGTGGCAGTGGTGAGAGAGGGCATGTCACAGGGGGAGCTCAGTGTGTGTGTGTGTGGCGGCGGCCGAGGGGCCGAGAAGCCCCCGGGAGAGGTGTGTGAGGGGCAGACCAGGTCTCCCAGTCCACCGCTCTGGAACGTCTTGTTTGAACATGGAGGAAATGCAAACATGTCACTTTGCATTAGTGACCCATTACCTCCCTCCACCGCACACGGAACGCCTGTCTTTAGTCCTCCTTTAATCCTCCCCACTCCCTCCCTCCCTCCATCCCTTCCGTCCCTCCGTCCCTCCGTCCCTCCGTCCTGCGCGTTATCACTGATTGGGAGGTTTGTGTTGGGCTAGTGCTCCCAAACCGCAAGGAGACTGAGCAGGAAAAGGAGAGAGGGAACGATGGACAGGACAGGAACCAAGGACTGAGATGTCAGCGTGCAGTCGCCCCCCTAAGCACCACTGAGAATACACAAAGCAGGTGTGTGTCGCCAGAAAGAGAGGGAGGAGAAAGGAGGGGAAAAAAGAACGAAAAAGAAATGTGTGGAAATGGAATGGTGGAGCATTAGTCTCCCTTCCCTTTCTCCTCTCTGGCTCATCCTCCCCTCCCTCCCTCCCTCCCTCTCCACCTCCCTCTCCTTCCCTCTCTCTCTCTCTCTCTCTCTCTCTCCGTCTCTCTCTCCGTCTCTCTCTCCCTCCGTCCGTCCGTCCCAGGAGGCTGGCTCTCCCGACCCCGTGTGAAAGTCAGCGGCCCACATTCCTCCGCCGACCGACCCACTCTGGGAAAGTCAGGCCCTGCTGCCTGGTCTGTCACCGGGAGAGAGAGAGAGAGAGAGAGAGAGAGAGAGAGAGAGAGAGAGAGAGAGAGAGAGAGAGAACGAGAGAGAGAGATGAACGATGGAGAGAGAGAGAGAGAACGATGGAGAGAACGAAAGAGAGAACGATGGAGAGAACGAGAGAGAGCGAGAGAGAGAGAGAGAGAACGATGGCGAAAGAGAGAACGACAGACCTAGAGAGAACGAAAGAGAGAGAACGAAAGAGAAAGAATGAAAGAGAGAGAAATGGAGAGAGAGAGAGCCATAGAGAAATGAAAAGGAGGAGAGTTTAGGAGCGTAAAGACCTGAAGAGAGGAAGAGAGAGGAACACTGGACAGAGTGGGGCGGTCAGCGGGCTCCTACTTCCTGGCTGATGACTCCTCTACCCCCTCTCCATCCCCGGGGAGGCCGTCTCCTCTCTGTGGGGACGTATCTCTGATGGAGCCATCCTATTTGGGCTGTCAGGCTCCGAGGAGGAGGAGGAGGAGGAGGGTCTCTGATGGAGCCATCCTATTTGGGCAGTCAGGCTCCGAGCAGGAGGAGGAGGAGGAGGGTCTTTGATGGAGCCATCCTATTTGGGCTGTCAGGCTCCGAGCAGGAGGAGGAGGAGGAGGGTCTCTGATGGAGCCATC
Source organism: Galaxias olidus (assembly GCA_026901105.3). Classification (NCBI taxonomy): domain Eukaryota; kingdom Metazoa; phylum Chordata; class Actinopteri; order Galaxiiformes; family Galaxiidae; genus Galaxias; species Galaxias olidus. The sequence goes on along the minus strand of JAPMUY010000439.1, from coordinate 114,475 downwards.
CTATTTGGGCTGTCAGGCTCCGAGCAGGAGGAGGAGGAGGAGGGAGGAGGGTCTCTGATGGAGCCATCCTATTTGGGATGTCTGGCTCCGAGGAGGAGGAGGAAGAGGAGGAGGAGTCTCTACTGAGGCACACAGGCTTTACATGGAAACCTCTCTGTGGTGCAGCTCTGCATTGTGCCTTGGCCTTTCAATCCCCATCCACTATGATATTAACTAATCAATACACTGTAATGATAACGGTGATCTAAGTGAGGTGGGGTTACTACTCAGACAAAAGAGTTTACAGTTTACTTTTACAGTGCTGACCTGACAAAGGGATGAGGTGACAGAGGGCTGAGGTGACAGAGGGATGAGTTTACAGAGGGATGAGGTGACAGAGGAATGAGGTGACAGAGGGGTGAGGTGACAGAGGGGTGAGGTGACAGAGGGATGAGTTTACAGAGGGATGAGGTGACAGAGGAATGAGGTGACAGAGGGGTGAGGTGACAGAGGGGTGAGGTGACAGAGGGGTGAGGTGACAGAGGGGTGAGGTGACAGAGGGGTGAGGTGACAGAGGAATGAGGTGACAGAGGGGTGAGGTGACAGAGGGATGAGGTGACAGAGGGTTAAGGTTACAGGGGGATGAGGTAACAAAGGGATGAGGTTACAGAGGGAAAAGGTTACAGGGGATGAGGTAACAAAGGGATGAGGTTACAGAGGGATAAGGTTTCAGGGTGTTTTGGTTTCTAAGGGATGAGGTTACAGAGGGATGAGGTAACAAAGGGCTGAGGTTACAGAGGGAAAAGGTTACAGGGGGATGAGGTAACAAAGGGATGAGGTTACAGAGGGATGAGGTAACAAAGGGATGAGGTTACAGAGGGAAAAGGTTACAGGGGGATGAGGTAACAAAGGGATGAAGTAACAAAGGGATGAGGTCACAGGGGATGAGGTAACAAAGGGATGAGGTCACAGGGGATGAGGTGACAGAGGGATGAGGTTACAGAGGGATGAGGTCACAGGGGATGAGGTCACAGGGGATGAGGCGACAGAGGGATGAGATTACAGAGGGATGAGGTTACAGAGGGATGAGGCGACAGAGGGATGAGATTACAGAGGGATGAGGTTACAGAGGGATGAGGTTACAGAAGGATGAGGTGACAAAGGGATGAGGTCACAGGGGATGAGGTGACAGAGGGATGAGGTAACAGAGGGATGAGGTGACAGAGGGATGAGGTGACAGAGGGATGAGATTACAGAGGGATGAGATTACAGAGGGATGAGGTTACAGGGGGATGAGGGTACAGGGGGATGAGGGTACAGAGGGATGAGGTTACAGAGGGATGAGGTTACAGAAGGATGAGGTAACAGGGGGATGAGGTTACAGGGGGTGAGGTTACAGAAGGATGAGGTAACAGGGGGATGAGGTTATAGAGGGATGAGGTGACAGAGGGATGAGGTCACAGGGGATGAGGTCACAGGGGATGAGGTTACAGAGGGATGAGGCAACAGAGGGATGAGATTACAGAGGGATGAGGTTACAGAGGGATGAGGCGACAGAGGGATGAGGCGACAGAGGGATGAGGTTACAGAGGGATGAGGTTACAGAGGGATGAGGTTACAGAAGGATGAGGTGACAAAGGGATGAGGTCACAGGCGATGAGGTGACAGACGGATGAGGTTACAGAGGGATGAGGTGACAGAGGGATGAGATTACAGAGGGATGAGGTTACAGGGGGATGAGGTTACAGAAGGATGAGGTAACAGGGGGATGAGGTTATAGAGGGATGAGGTCACAGAGGGATGAGGTAACAGAGGGATGAGGTTACAGAGGGATGAGGTGGGCCGGCAGGGGGTCTGTTTCACTCAGCAGCCTGCAAACAGGCCCTGTAGCTCCAGCGCACCTCGCCAACCTCCAACGCTGCTCACTGGGAGGATTGTTAAAGAGAGAGAGAGAGAGAGAGAGAGAGCGAGATGGGGGGGCGTTCCCTCACTGTAGACGGATCCCAGAGTGAAAAGAAGGGAAGGGCGGACAAAGTGAGGGGAGGAGAGGATCAGAAACCACAACAAATTGCCTGCCCCCCCTCTCACACAGAGCCCTTTGACTCCCCCGCCGCTGTAGGCCCCCTGTAAGTATGGACTTAATCAAAAGTGTGTAGGGTGACAGGCAGGGGGGCCCTTCAGGGCTCCACAGCGGGCCCCCAGGCCCAACAAAGCCTCCAGTGTGCGGGGGCCGGACCACTGTCTGTTGCCCAGGGATGGGGGATGTGGCTGGGGCCGGGAGGAAGCCCCACTTAGCCTGTCCGCCTGTGGCAATAAGCTGGGGTCTAGTTCTGATTACCCGCTAAGCGCCCACCAACATCTCGGGCTGATGACAACACGCGCCACCCAGAGTCCCCTCCTGATGACAACACGCGCCACCCAGAGTCCCCTCCTGATGACAACACGCGCCACCCAGAGTCCCCTCCTGATGACAACACGCGCCACCCAGAGTCCCCTCCTGATGACACGTCTACGGCCCCCGTATGTCAACGGGACCTGCCCCCTTAGAAAGGACGCTGAAGTCCCAGTACCACACACAGCCAAACACACAGTCACACACACACACACACACACACACACACACCTCTGTGATGATGAAGAAGTCGTCTCCTGGTTCTCCCTGCACCACGATTTTCTCCCCGTCCTCAAACTGAACGGGCTCCAGGGCATCGGCCACCGTCAGACGCTCCCACTTATCCAGCGACTCTGGAGAGACACACACACGCACACACACAGTTCTGAAGTTAGAACATGGACAGTGGAAACACTCAACACAAACACATAAAAACATTAATGTCCAGAGGAGCCCATGCTCTAGTTATTATTAGACAGATCGACACTGCTGCAAAAGGATAAACACTGTCCCATTGAGGAACAAGCTGGTTGAATTTGGCCAGGTGTCTGCGCAGCACAGCAGAAGGGTTGTGTGTGTGTGTGTGTGTGTGTGTGTGTGTGTGTTGCCTGGTTGAGCTGGCAGCACAGCAGAAGGGTGTGTGTGTGTGTGTGTGTCAGAGAGAGCAGTCACTCACCTAGGCCTAATCCACTCACTCAGCTGGGGCTATTAGTCTCTCTCTCTCTCTCTCTCTCTCTCTCTCTCTCTCTCTCTCTCTCTCTCTCTCTCTCTCTCTCTCTCTCTCTCTCTCTCTCTCTCTCTCTCTCTCTCTCTCTCTCTCTCTCTCTCTCTCTCTCTCTCTCTCTCTCTCTCTCTCTCTCTCTCTCTCTCTCTCTCTCTCTCTCTCTCTAGAGGGACAGACACACACACACGCACGCACGCACGCACACAGGCAGACAGGCACACAGACACACAGACAGACAGACAGACAGACAGACAGACACACACACACACACACACACACAATTGATGAAATTCTGAACTCTATCTGGCCCTGTCTAAACCCCGGGAAGCTTTGTACCTTCACCAGATGCTTTGACTAGTCCCACAGTACAGGAGCACAGCGCTGCGAGGGTCAGTGGAGAGAGTTGTGTTTGGCTGCGGGGACAGTGAAGACAGTGATCCCTGGCTGTGTACGGGGTATTTCTAGACACGCCAACCACCAGGACAACACCGGCACACATCTCCAGCCACCAGAAGATTCCAACCAGAGAGTCTCAAAGGGAGCACTCAAAGTATATTTAGTCAAAGGTAACATTTAATAAGGCAACCAAGGACCAGGGAAAGCTCGGGGATGTATTTATATATATATTTATATATATTGGACGTTTCCAGATTATTTTGCAGCATGGATCATGTGCCATCACACAGCGTGCGATTTCAAATATTTGTGTTTGTGAGCTGCTACAGCCCAGGCAACATTCAGCTCACTGAACCCCTTCCTGTTCCAGAAACGTCCCGCTTCACCTCAGTCACACCTGAGCCAGGGTTAATGGTGTGTGTGTGTGTGTGTAAGGGGGCCCCAGACTAGTGTCCCATCCCTGGGTAGCGGAGGAGGCAGCAGGTCCTGGAGGTGATCTAGAGGAACTCTGGGAGTAAGGAGCCTCAGACACGCTGGCTCAGAGAAGCTACATTACACGCCTGACAGAGCCTGCACTCACTTAGACACATCATACACACACACACACACACACGCACACACACTCTTAAAAAAAGGAGGCTAGAATTTCCTAATGACCAATCACCCCTTGTCCTCCCGTGTGTGTGTGTGTGTGTGTTTGTGTGTGTGTGTGTATATGTGTGTGTGTGTGTGTGTGTGTGTGTGTGTGTAAACGGGGGGCATGTTGTTTGTTTTCTCCCCCTCGTTCCCCCGGCGACATCAAGGGCTTGTACCCACCCTCGTGCCTATCGCAAAAATCAAACATCAAGGCTCCCCAGCCCCCGACACTCCTCCTCCCTTCTGAAAGAGAGGGAGGGGAAAGAGGGGAAGAAAAGGAGTTTGAAGAGGGAGGTAGATGTTTGAATACAGCTCCTGTCAGGCCAGTAAAGAAGGAGGGACGAGAAAAGAAAGGATAGAAGAAAAAAGAGAGATGGAGAGAGAAGAGGAGGAGAGAGAGGGGAGGGGGGTCTAAGAGAGTAGGGAGGTTCTTGGACTTGACTGTGTGTGTTTACTCAGCCAGTTAACAACCCTACACAGGGGGCATGTCTACACACGCACGCACGCACGCACACACGCACACACAGGTCAGGAAGGCTATCGAATTTCATTCCAACTCAATCAATCTCTGAAAATCTCTGGGAGAAAGAAGCGTGTCTCCTGCAGCCCTGTTTGGAGTCCCTCCTCTCTCAGCTACACCCTCTCACAGTAAACCCAGCACAGCTCTCTGATAGACCCTCTCACAGTAAACCCAGCACAGCTCTCTGATAGACCCTCTCACAGTAAACCCAGCACAGCTCTCTGATAGACCCTCTCACAGTAAACCCAGCACAGCTCTCTGATAGACCCTCTCACAGTAAACCCAGCACAGCTCTCTGATAGACCCTCTCACAGTAAACCCAGCACAGCTCTCAGCTACACCCTCTCACAGTAAACCCAGCACAGCTCTCTGATAGACCCTCTCACAGTAAACCCAGCACAGCTCTCAGCTACACCCTCTCACAGTAAACCCAGCACAGCTCTCTGATAGACCCTCTCACAGTAAACCCAGCACAGCTCTCTGATAGACCCTCTCACAGTAAACCCAGCACAGCTCTCTGATAGACCCTCTCACAGTAAACCCTCTCACAGTAAACCCAGCACAGCTCTCTGATAGACCCTCTCACAGTAAACCCAGCACAGCTCTCTGATAGACCCTCTCACAGTAAACCCAGCACAGCTCTGATAGACCCTCTCACAGTAAACCCAGCACAGCTCTCTGATAGACCCAGCCTCTGTTGCCTCCCCTGTGGAATCCAGCAGCTAAGCCGCTCCGTGTTCTGATGTACAGAACCTGTCCTCGCTACCTGCAGCTCCACCAACAAATTACCTCTAAGCACCCAGGGCTTAATGTGTGTGTGTGTGTGTGTGTGTGTGTGTGTGTGTGTTTAGACGCGTGCTAATCTCCCCAGTCCGCTGTAACGCAGACACGGGAACGGGCACGCACGCTCACCGAGGATGGAGACCTTGCTGAGGAACTCTTCGTACATCTTCCTCTTCCTCAGCGTGCTTCCCTGGAAAGGAGAGAGAGAGAGAGAGAGAGAGAAGGAGAGAGAGATGAAGAGAGACAGAGAGACAGAGAGAGAGAGAGAGAGAGACAGAGAGAGAATTCTACATGCACTTCACTGAGATTCAGTGGGTGGCATGTATTGTACAGCTCTGTGTGTGTGTGTGTGTGTGTGTGTGTGTCTGTGTCTGTGTGTGTGCGTGTGCGTACGTACGTGTGTCGGTGTGTGTGTGTGTCTGTTAGTCTGTGTGTGTCTGTTAGTCTGTGTGTGTCTGTCTGTCTGTGGGTGCGTGCGTGCGTGCGTGTGTCTGTGTGTGTGTGTGTGTGTGTGCGTGTGTGTGCGTGTGCGTGAGGGGATTTTCCCCCGTCTCACTGCTCTGCTTCATGTCCGTCAGGTGATTCCCGACTAGTCTAGACCCCCAGGACCACTTTCCACCAAACCCTGCTACCTTCTTCCCTTTTTCATCTTCTCATCCCTGAGACGGGAACGAGGAAGCGCCAGACAACAGAGAGAGGGAGAGAGAGAGAGAGAGAGAGAGAGAGAGAGAGAGAGAGAGAGAGAGAGAGAGAGAGAGAGAGAGACGGGATTGTCTGTGTTTGCATATGGTAATCATATAGAGTGAGTCAGGGGCTCTTTAGTGTTTTAAAGCGTGGGCCCTGGTGCCTTTAATTTCATATCATTTCACATTTTCTCTTGAAAGGGAGCGTAAAAAGGCTCCACAGCCAGCCAGCACTGAACTCCAGAGTGTAAACAGCTTGATTAAAGGAATTCTACTCTCCACGGCCGCCTTCCTGGATAAGTGAGAGAGAAAGTGTGTGTGTGTGTGTGTGTGTGTGTGTGTGTGTGTGTGTGTGTGTGTGTGTGTGTGTGTGTGTGTGTGTGTGTGTGTGTGTGTGTGTGTGTGTGTGTGTGTGTGTGTGTGAGCTTGTACAGAGCCAGCAGTCTGTTTTTAGCTCTGTTTGGTTGCCGTCTGTGCAACTAAGAAACACTGGGCTCATTAAGCAAGATAATATCCTCTGTCTCTCTCTCACACACACACACACACACACACACACACACACACACACACACACACACACACACACACACACACACACACACACACACACACACACACACACACACACACAGATCCTCCAGTAGAGTGCGAGGCAGTGGGTGTCCTGGGTTCCTCCAGGGTGGCTGTAAGCAGCAGCAGGGGCCTAGCGGAGCCCGCAGGCTTTAAGCTGTTCTGGCTGACATGGTCCAGGCTGGCTGGCTGATCTATGGAGGCCTGGGCCCCGCTCACATCAGGAACAGGAGATCTACAGGAGAGGGGGAGGAGGAGGAGGAGGAGGAGGAGGAGGAGGAGGGCTGACACTCTTTCTCCCGTTGACCAAATCTGTCTTTTCTGTTTTCTCTGTATTGCTCTTCCCATTTTTCTCATCTGTCCGGTCCTCTTTTCTCTTCCTTGGTTCATCTCGGCAGAGCTTGCCGGCGACCCTCTCTCTGTGTGAGGCAGTGGGTGGTCGTGCAGACAGCCCCCCCGCCCCCATTAACCTCCCTGGGGAGGCTCATCACTCAGGTGGCCCTGCTCCTCCAAAGACCCCACACCCCCATTAGAGACAAGTCTGTTCTCTCTCCACCACTCAGCCCATCACCACACACACACACACACACACACACACACCTCTCTCCAGACATCAAAGCGCTAAGCTCCCTTCACAGGTTTCTGTTCCCTCTAAAGCTCTGTCTCTGTGTCTTGGTGGAGCTCCCCTTTAGTTTACGGAGACGTGTTCCTGTCCGGGCGTGTCGGCTCCAGTGGCCCTGGGACGCTGCGGGACGGGCATAGTTTGGGCAGCAGGGAGGAAGAGGATGAGGAGGAGGAGGCTCTGAGAAGAGACGAGCGGGACGGGGTCTGGCTGAGGAGGAGGAGGAGGAGGAGTTGGTACGCTCCACTGAGCTGACGTCACCTGACGTGCCAGTCTTCAAAGTCATCAGGGTCGTCATTGGCCTCACCTTCGGTCTGACGTGAGGTCTTCTTCACGTTGAACTCCTATCACTTCTTATTCAGCTATGAGGCCCCTCCCCTGTTAGGGACTGAAGGTTCAGTGTGGGAGAACAACTGGTCCACCAGACAGGCTTTAAGGCCAGGGGGGAGAGAGGTGGACGGGGGGAGAGTGGAGGATGGGGGGAGAGTGGAGGATGGGGGGAGAGTGGAAGACAGGGGGGAGAACGGTGGACGGGAGGACGGGGGGAGAGAGGTGGAGTGGGGGGGGGAGGAGCGGTGCCAGCCTTTGGAACACAATGAAGGAGGAGGCAGGACGGTTAAGTACCACCACACCGCCAGCCAGCCCCCAGCTACTAACTAACCAGCTACAGGCACAGGCAATCAGCAGCGTTTTACAGGGGAACACACACACACACACACACACACACAGCGCAGCCCTCGTTGTCTTGGCCCGCTCGGCTGCCAGAATACCGCACACTTTCTAAAAACAGCTTTACAAATCATTGACAGCAGTAATTAACTGCAGGTCCACATAATTGAACATTGCTTTGCTTTACCTCTCTCTCCCTCTCTCTCTCTCTCTCTCTCTCTCTCTCTCTCTCTCTCTCTCTCTCTCTCTCTCTCTCTCTCTCTCTCTCTCTCTCTCTCTCTCTCTCTCTCTCTCTCTCTCTCTCTCTCTCTCTCTCTCTCTCTCTCTCTCTCTCTCTCTCTCTCTCTCTCTCTCTCTCTCTCTCTCTCTCTCTCTCTCTCTCTCTCTCTCTCTCTCTCTCTCTCTCTCTCTCTCTCTCTCTCTCTCTCTCTCTCTCTCTCTCTCTCTCTCTCTCTCTCTCTCTGCTCTCTCTCTCTCTCTCTGCTGCTGCTGCTGCTGCTGCTGCTGCTGCTGCTGCGGTTCCCGAAAGCGGAGGGATGAGAGAGCGAGAGAGTCATCTAGAGAAAGGTTACCAGGGTGGGCTGTGCCCTCATCTGAAGTATGTGTTTTGGAGGGGGGCATGAGAGCGGACCAGGCTTCCACCCTGAGCAAGTGGGTCCTCTGGGTGAGGGCTGACTGAGAGGGGGAGCCAGGGGGGCGCCTGGAGGTTAACTTATGGTCGGGGGAGAGAAAGGGGGTCCAGTTTAGTAACACATTTGGACGACAGACGTACACATTAATTAGTCATCCATAGCAAGCGTGTGAATGTGTGTGTGTGTGTGTGTGTGTGTGTGTGTGTGTGTGTGTGTGTGTGAGACGGCGGGGGCAGAGCACCTTGTGTTCTCAGTTTAAACATTTAGACATTCCTCCTGATAAGCTCCAGAACCAGAAAGTATGGGGAGGCATTAGTGTCTCCTCTACATCCCTCTCTCTTCCCCTCCCTCCCTCCATTTCTCTGAAACTCCCTTCATCCTCCCCTCTTCAAGACTGGAAAAGTTTCAACCAGACAGCAAACACTGATTCCTGGTGATTTGTTTGTTTGTTTGAGTGTGTACGTAGTAAAATGAGTTCTGTTCAGATGTGTATAGCCAGGGACGAAGTAAAAGTAAAACAAAGTGTGTGTGTGTGTGTGTGTGTGTGAGAGTGTGAGTGTGAGTGTGTGTGAGTGTGTGAGTGTGAGAGTGTGTGTGAGAGTGTGTGTGAGAGTGTGTGTGTGTGTGTGTGTGTGTGTCCGCACCATGAGGATGCGCCGGTAGCTGTCCCGGTCGATGCCCCACAGTTTGAGGTCCGTCTTGGCCTTGACCGTGGCTGCTCTGGGGGTCCCGTAGATGAGGGCCAGCTCCCCGAAGCTGCCCCCTTCTCCAATACTGGTCACCCACTCCCCGTTCACATACACCTGCAGAGAAACACAGAGGGATGACTCTCCAGTACACAGCTAGTACAGTCCCACCCCTGCTTGACTGAGGGCCGACCAACGGCCTCCCATATTCATATTTTGTTTAATCAAATAGATAATTAGTCAACAACATAGATGGATTCATAAAGATATACAGAAAATTGTGAGGTCAAGGATTAGTTTGCGTGACACACATGGCTTCATTGAATTGAATGGTACTGAGGGGTGCGGTGTGGCAGCCATCAGTGTGTGTCAGTGTGTCATGTGGTCTAGGTCGACAGGTTGTAGGTTAGCAGTGTGTCATGTGGTCTAGGTCGACAGGTCGTAGGTTAGCTTGTTCCGATGTGGGTTTCAGTCCCAACGGAAAAGGTGGACACAGGCATGAACCAGTCTGTCAGGCTCCCCTGCTGCTCCTCCCCCCAGCCTAGAGCTCCTCTCCCTGGGCCTGACCTGACGCTGGGCCCCCACCACCACCATGTCCACCCTCCTCCCCCCAGCCTAGAGCTCCTCTCCCTGGGCCTGACCTGACGCTGGGCCCCCACCACCACCATGTCCACCCTCCTCCCCCACGTCTCCTCAGCCTTCATCTCCCCCCAGTCTTCTTTCTCTCCTCTTTTCTTTTTAGGCCAGTTCTTTCTCTCCCCTGTCCTCAGATCTCCTCCTCTCCCTTTGTCTCCCATCTCTCCTCCTCAGACCCTCCTCTCCCTCCTCTTCCTCCCCCCATCCAGCCGGGAGATACCGGAGCTTCGCTGGGATGGCTCCTATCTCCTGAGCATGTGATCCCCTCTAAGCCTTTAGAAGGAACCCTCTAAAAGCCCCTCTATCCCTCCTATCTCTTCATCCATCCATCCATCCATCCATCCTACCATCCCTCCTTCCCTGTCTCTCTCTCTCTCCTCTTCTCTCTCTCTCCGTCTGTGGTTCCTTTGATTTGGGACATGATGGAGGAGGGTGAGCTGAGGGTGGATTTAGGACGACTAATCTCAGATCTTCCTTGCACGCACACACACACACGCGCACACACACACACACACACACACACACACACACACACACACACACACACACACACACACACACACACACACACACACACACACCTATTTAGGCCAGCGGTACACACAAACAACCCGGCCTCTTTCAGACGGCCTCTGGGTGCGACTGGGTTTCACCGGCCGACACACTATCCACTTGTTGACTTAACGACCCGGAGACAAAGAGAAAAGAGAGAGGAGGCAGAGCAAAGCCAGGGAATAAGAGAGAGGGATCTTCCCTGGCTTCTGATCCACAGATAGTGGGGAGCCATCGTCAGTGAGTTAGCGGCCCACCTCCGGACACGGGATACGGGGTGTAATAGATGATCCCTGGGACTTATCTCCTGGCTCGCTGGCTGAGCTGGGCATTACACAGGGCTGAGCTGAGCTGAGCTGAGCTGATCTGGGCTGGGCTAATGTGCACTGGTTATCACTGGTGGTTCTACTGAACCAGTTTGCACTGAGGGAGTGTGGACAGGGGATAGGTCAGAGGTTATCACTGGTGGTTCTACTGAGCCAGTGGTGTGGACAGGGGTTAAGTCAGAGGTTATCGCTGGTGGTCCTACTGAACTAGTGTGCACTGAGGCAGTGTGGACAGGGGATAGGTCAGAGGTTATCGCTGGTAGGAGAGATGGCACACTGTCTCCCTGGGTAACACAGCGCTCAAGCACTCCGCTCCCCCGCCCAGTCAACTCAACAGCTGTGTGAGTGAAAACACATGCATGTGTCTGTGTCTGTGTGTGTGTGTGTGTGTGTGTGTGTGTGTCTGTGTGTGTGTGTGTGTCTGTGTGTGTGTGGACATTAAAAAAACATGACAAATCAACAATTACTGGAAAGCCAGGGGGAGGGTGGCAGTGTTGACTGTGTGTTTATGTGCGAGTGTATTTTTGGTTTGCAGCCTCATGGGTATGTGTTAATGCTGCGCGGGGTGTTAATAAGCGTGTTCCCTAAAGCGTCTGATTCTGTATGTGTGTGTGTGTGTGTGTGTGTGTGTGTGTGTGTGTGTTTACATAGGGCCGTTCACAGCGGAGGCGGGGGTGGGACGTCTCCCAGTCTGCGGCGAGCCTATAGACTGACTCCCCTCCACTAATGAGGGACCACTGAGACGACCCCCCACCCAGCGGACTGAGGGACCTGATGGAAGAGGGAGGCCCTAGCCTGGCGCTGGGTCTTAGATGGAGGTGGTAGTGTGGGGCTGGGTCTTAGATGGAGGTGGTAGTGTGGGGCTGGGTCTTAGATGGAGGTGGTAGTGTGGGGCTGGGTCTTAGATGGAGGTGGTAGTGTGGGGCTGGGTCTTAGATGGAGGTGGTAGTGTGGGGCTGGGTCTTAGATGGAGGTGGTAGTGTGGGGCTGGGTCTTAGATGGAGGTCATAGTGTGGGGCTGGGTCTTAGATGGAGGTGGTAGTGTGGGGCTGGGTCTTAGATGGAGGTGGTAGTTTGGGGCTGGGTCTTAGATGGAGGTGGTAGTTTGGGCCTGGGTCTTAGATGGAGGTCCTGGGTGGGGCTGGGTCTTAGATGGAGGTCCTGGGTGGGGCTGGGTCTTAGATGGAGGTCCTGGGTGGGGCTGGGTCTTAGATGGAGGTCATAGTGTGGGGCTGGGTCTTAGATGGAGGTCCTGGGTGGGGCTGGGTCTTAGATGGAGGTCATAGTGTGGGGCTGGGTCTTAGATGGAGGTCCTGGGTGGGGCTGGGTCTTAGATGGAGGTGGTAGTGTGGGGCTGGGTCTTAGATGGAGGTGGTAGTGTGGGCTCGGTGCGGGGCAGACAGCAGCTTGGTGCTGGGCCGAGGATGCCTGACAGACCTCAGACAGCCGGGGGACGGGGAGGACGGGGGTTCCAGTTCTCCCAGCGAGGGGAGATGACATTATGGGATGGCAGAGCAAGCACTGCTGGCAGAGCAGCTAGTGAGAAAGCAGAGAGGATCTGGCAGGAGCTGGTTTGTCCCCCGGCTAATTAAAGCCACAGTGAGGGAGACTTTGAGGGCTTGGTGTCTGACCGTGTGAACATGAACATCTATCGTAAGCGACCGTAATACAAAATTAGATTTTCCAAGGAATCCAAGATGTGTGTAAAAAATGCACACTACTCTTCCAGAAGATAAATCCATCCTTCCAATAACAGCGTTATCTCTGGCGCAGACAGGGTGAAAGAGAGAGAAGAGTGTGGAGAGAGAGCGACAGATTAGCCGCCGCTGAGCGAGACGTTTGACCCCTCGCTAAAACGACTCCATTGTTTTAGTCACTGTATCAGCCACCTTCTTCACACGTTCAACACTACAACCTGCTGGGATCTGCACTGGAGATAGCAGGGAGATAAGCAGAGACACCAAACAAGAGGCCTGCTGTGTAAACATCTCAGCAGAGAGAACAGAGGCTGGTGGTCTGCTGTCTCAAAGCCCTGTGTTGTCAGAGTAATGTTACACTAGTGGCTCCTCTCACCTCCTCACTCTCCCTCTGGCTGGGGGTCGGACCGGGCTCTCCGGCACGCTCGGCCGAGCTCACCCACACCCCCCCCGATAAAGCTCCTTCCTGTTTGGCATCTCGTCCGGGGCCCTTTTATCTCGGGGCCACTTGACTTGCAGTGCTTTGTGCGGGCGCTTCCTAAAGACAAAAAGGGCCCTTTATCTCTCTCTCTCCCTCCCTGTCTCTCTCTCCCTCTCTCTCTCCCTCTGATGATGTCTTCACATGCCGCTATGAGGCCTGAGCCCCGGGGTCCAGATGGCCATCGGAGCGGAAAGCGGGCCGGAACGCTACGACAACACACAGCCTCACCATTGTTAAAGAAAGCCCCTCACCTAGCCAGCGCCGCCGCGTTAAGGCTGGCGTTCCCCCACACACACAACGCTATCTGTCTCTTTCTGCCCGTCCGTGTCTACAGCACGCCCGCTATCTTGATTCTCAACTGAGGTTTGAGTGGATGTTGAGAATAAGAGGGTTTGTTTCCCCTGTGGCAAAGATAAACTACCGCTCCTCCTACGCTGCTCCTGGCCTTGGAGTGAGCTCCAGTATGTCAGTCACCACAGTAGAGTGGGTGTTATGTTGGAGTAGTGTAAATGAACAAGGATGGTACTTTGAGAGAGGAGGGAAGGAGTGTGTGTGTGTGTCTGTGTGTGTGTGTGTGTGTGTGTGTGTGTGTGTGTGTCCTCGTGTCCGACACTTACGTCCACCTCTCCCTGGTCAATCACGTAGAAGTTGTCTCCTTCGTCGCCTGAGGGAGGAGAGGAGAAAACACAGCAGAGTGTCAGAACAAGAGAGGGACCACAAAAGAGGAGAAAACACAGCGGACTGTCAGTAAGAGAAAGAGAGAGAACATAAAAGAGGAGAACAGAGGGATCTCTTATCCCGCATCGGCCTTTCAACCTGCCTCCTGCTCAGCTCTCTCAATGGAGGAGCGGCTCTGGCCGTTCAGATGGAAACATCAAGGTAAACAGTGGTGTGAACACACACACACACACACACACACGCACGCACACACGCACACATGCACACACGCACACACGCACCCCCCCCCCACACACACACACCCGCCCCCCCCCCCACACACACACACACACACACACGCACACACGCACACGCACACACACACACACACACACACACACACACACACACACACAAACACACTCGCAATGCTGAACTCGAGCCTCAAAACACACACACACACACACACACAAGCAGTTGCTCTAATTGTTCAGAGAGAGATTTCTATGTAAACAGCAGTGTGCAGAAAGAGATCAGGCTGGCTGGTGAAGGACTTCCATAACCTCTGTCCCACTAACATTAACTCATTGGAACAGGGACATTGGGAGGTTGGGTTCAATGCATGTGCATGTACTCTTTTTGCTCTCTTAACAGTTCTTTGGAGAAGGCTGCTCCACTGCCCTAGTACCAGTGTTCATTTTGTCAACGAAAATATGGACTAAAAGTATTCGTTGACAACCTTTTTTTTCATGACTAAATTGTAACAACGTAAATTAAAAAAATATTGAAGACGAAAATGAATACGGAATCTCTGTTCATTATGCCCTGACGAATTAAGACGAGACGAAATAGCTGTCTGGTGGACAACCTAGACCAAAGCCTACTGTTTAAGTGGTTGCATGTTTAGACGTGCATATAAACCAGAGCCATTTATGTTAATCCCCCTTAGGAGTCAAGACTAAAACAGTGACAAAAACGAAAACTGACTACCACTGACTAAATCTGGACTAAAACAAAATGAAATGAAATGACGAAAATTTGACTTTAACGCAACTACAATTTTCAGTAAGTGACAAAGACTAAATCGAAATAAAAAATACTTGTCAAAATGAACACTGCCTAGTACCCTGCTCCACAGAGGGGCCCCTCTCCAGCACAGCACAGGGCAGGCCTGCCAGCGGCTCTCTGAAACACAAGCGAGGGTGAGGCCCCATCCCCGACACACACACTCTCTCTCTCTCTCTCTCTCTCTCTCTCTCTCTCTCTCTCTCTCTCTCTCTCTCTCTCTCTCTCTCTCTCTCTCTCTCTCTCTCTCTCTCTCTCTCTCTCTCTCTCTCTCTCTCTCTCTCTCTCTCTCTCTCTCTCTCTCTCTCTCTCTCTCTCTCTCTCTCTCTCTCTCTCTCTCTCTCTCTCTCTCTCTCTCTCTCTCTCTCTCTCTCTCTCTCTCTCTCTCTCTCTCATCATGCAACGCACCAACGTAAGCGTGTGCAGAGCTAACACACCGTGCATGTCTATACAGCAAACCAGACAATAGACAGAGCCATAGCTGGAGCTTCAGCCAATGAAGTGTTTTCCAGAGGAATAGCCTGATCCATTCCATAGGGCTCCATACAGGTTACCAGGCCATGGATCCGGATATGGAGGGGAATGTACAAAGACCTCCCCGTTGCTAAGCTAACCACCACCCTAACACACCGCGCTCCTGTTGTCATGCTCAAAGCCCTTTCAGGTGTATGTGTGTACAAGACGTGAGCACGTCACCTAGTGTATGGGGATGTATGCTTTGGTTAGGCTGTGTGTGTGTGTGTGTGTGTGTGTGTGTGTGTGTGTGTACAGGCAGGGTAGCAGAGGAGTTGAAAGGCGGGCTGCTCCCTGTGTGCTGGGTTCATAGGAGTTCACCAGGCTAATTAATACTGAGTGGGGTGCGCTCGTTAATCACTACACCCCCCGTCTGTCTGCCTGTCCCACCAGAGACCCCAGCACACACACACACACGCACATTGCAACCTGGCCCTGCGCTATCTCGCTCCCTTCTCGCCCTCTTTCATGTCATCCGTCTTCCTCGTCCATCCATCCCTCTCTCTATCTCTCTCTTCCTGTCTTTTATCACCTCCACTCTGAAGTCTTTGTTTTCCCGCCCACCAATCCCCCACAGCCTGAGAGCGCACGCAAATATTTGACCAAGACACGCATTACCAAACACACGCCTCACCAGCACACACACACACACACACACACACACCACACACACACATTCACATTCTCCTAAAAACACACACCTCACCAGCACACACACACACCCTCACGTTCTCCTAAAAACACACACCTCACCAGCACACACACACACACACACACACACACTCACATTCTCCTAAAACACACACACACACGCACCTTCAAATTCTCCTGAAAGCACACACACAAAAAAACACACACACACACACACACACACTCTCCTAAAAACACACACACATACACACACATTCTCCTAAAACACACACACACGTACCCTCACATTCTCCTGAAAACACACACACAATTACATACACCTACACACAAACACACACACAAACACACACACACACACACACACACACACACATCCAGGTTGGCCTCCTCAACCCATTGACATTGGGTAAATTGCTAAATAAAAGGCTGGGGTTGTGCAGGAAAACAAAGGCTAGCACACTGGTTCACACAGAAGGCTGGTAATGATGATGCTAACTCAAAGCTGAGACCGCCCCGACAGGCTCTGGGCTTTAACCCCAGGAGCTGGGGATCCCACCGCCCACACTGGGGCCTGCCGGACAGCCCTAGTAGCACCTTAGCAAAATCACCTTCATCATCTACCTCTCCCTAACACAAAGAAAGCTCTTTCAGGACTCCATGTTTTCTGCTGAATGGGTCTATGCAGGGCACACTAACGCTATAGAGACACCAGGCCGTGAAGCTGGGTCCAGTATAGCCTCTGTGCCATAAACCCAGTTTAAACAGACAGTAGGGGGTGCATTAGCGCTGTAGGGCCCTACTCTAATGTACACTGCAGCCTCCAGTCTACTGTAGATCACCCACTGGACCAGCCTCACCAGCACCAAATTAGGACTGGGACACCGGGCGGGCCCAGTCGGAGGGAGTCACTCTGTGTGTGTACAGCATAGATCACGACGGTGGAGTTTATGGTGTGTTTCTTACTGCATACACGCTGCAAAGGACAATATATATGGTGACATTTGTGTATGTCTGCTGAAGGGAGCGTGTGATTGTAAACATGTGAGAGTGTGTGTGTTTGATAATGGAGGCAGGAAGAGAGCTTCTGGCCTAAACACACTCTGGGATCCTACAAGTACAAGGTCAAGAGTCACTCTACACAGGGCCTGGACTGACTGACTGACTGACTGGATGACTGACTGATTGTCTGTCTGACTGGCTGACTGATTGACCATCTGTCCAGCTGACTTAGGGTGAGAGCAACCGGACATGCTAAACGTGCCTATCAGTGACTCTCGTATGAATACAGGAGATATATTTCATACATTATAGAATATGTACGTACCTTGCTGGATGACCGTCTCTCCGGCAATGTGTGTTACGGGGAACATGGCGTCAAAGATGTCACTGGAGAGGAGAGAGAGAAAAGAAGACAGAGGACAACGTGGGTTATTCTCACCATCAGTGTACGCACACACACACACACACACACACACATACACACACACATACACACACAGACACACACACACGTGCTGTATGGGTTCACCTTCACTACATACACACACACACACACACACACATATACACACACACACACACACACGCAAACTTTAAATGTGTGCACCTCCCAACGTTTCAGTCATCACCAGAGCATTGTAAACACCTCTATCACTCACCTCCATTCACGACCAGAGACCGTGCAACAAACCTGCTATTACACACACACACACACACACACACACACACACACACCAATGTACAGTGAAACCAACACAAGCAAGCGATTAACAGTCAATCTCTCATCAAACCGGAGCTTCAAAGCCCAAAACACGCGGGGCTAAACCATAACAGCCATTAGGAGAGAGCGGCCACAAAGACACTCTGCTAAAAGTATTCACAATGATGTCCCAGTAAGACACTCTGCTAAAAGTATTCACAATGATGTCCCAGTAAGACACTCTGCTAAAGGTATTCACAATGATGTCCCAGTAGGACACTCTGCTAAAGGTATTCACAATGATGTCCCAGTAAGACACTCTGCTAAAGGTATTCACAATTATGTCCCAGTAAAACACTCTGCTAAAGGTATTCACAATGATGTCCCAGTAAGACACTCTGCTAAAGGTATTCACAATGATGTCCCAGTAAGACACTCTGCTAAAGGTATTCACAATGATGTCCCAGTAAGACACTCTGCTAAAGGTATTCACGATGATGTCCCAGTAAGACATTCTTCCAATCTTATAATTATATGCCTCGTTTTTTTGCTTTTACCAACAAACAAAATGTCCGCTTGCACCGACTCACGGTGATTTAATGGTACTGTTAAGTGTTAATGTTTGATGTTAGTGTTAAGTGTTGATGTTTGATGTCAGTATTAAGTGTTGATGTTTGATGTCAGTATTAAGTGTTGATGTTTGATGTCAGTATTAAGTGTTAATGTTTGATGTCAGTGTTAAGTGTTGATGTTTGATGTCAGTGTTAATGTTTGATGTCAGTGTTAAGTGTTGATGTTTGATGCCAGTGTTAAGTGTTAATGTTTGATGTTAGTGTTAAGTGTTGATGTTTGATGTCAGTGTTAAGTGTTAATGTTTGATGTCAGTGTTAATTGTTAATGTTTGATGTCAGAGTTAAGTGTTAATGTTCGATGTCAGTGTTAATGTTTGATGTCAGTGTTAAGTGTTGATGTTTGATGTCAGTGTTAAGTGTTGATGTTTGATGTCAGTGTTAAGTGTTAATGTTTGATGTCAGAGTTAAGTGTTAATGTTCGATGTCAGTGTTAATGTTTGATGTCAGTGTTAAGTGTTAATGTTTGATGTCGGTGTTAATGTTTGATGTTAGTGTTAATGTTTGATGTTAGTGTTAAGTGTTAATGTTTGATGTTAGTGTTAAGTGTTAATGTTCGATGTCAGTGTTAATGTTTGATGTCAGTGTTAAGTGTTAATGTTTGATGTCGGTGTTAATGTTCAATGTCAGTGTTAATGTTTGATGTCGGTGTTAAGTGTTAATGTTTGATGTCGGTGTTAATGTTTGATGTTAGTGTTGATGTTTGATGTTAGTGTTAAGTGTTAATGTTTGATGTCAGTGTTAAGTGCTGATGTCAGTGTTAAGTGTTCATGTTTGATGCCAGTGTTAAGTGTTGATGTTTGATGTCAGTGTTGATGTTTGATGCCAGTGTTAAGTATTGATGTTTGATGTCAGTGTTGATGTTTGATGTCAGTGTTAAGTGTGTGCGTGTTTAGCTGTTGTGGTTCCAGCGGCACCCCACCTCCAGTGGTCTCTGAAAACGGGGGGAGTTAACTAACTAAGGGAGTGTTTCCCAGCCGGTGTGCCAGGGCACTCTAGTGTGCCGTCACACATCATCAGGTGTGCAGGGAATTTTGGGAAAGTCACATTTGGGAAGGATAAACACCTCCAGTGGTCTCTCTAGAAACAGGTGGTGTTAACACTGTGAGGGACGGCAGGGCAGCTCTGGGGAGCCGCTGCTCCTAAAGGCACGCTGCACACTGCCGGGTAAAGTCACCTCAGGAGGAGGATGTGTTAGGACAGGAGCAGCCTCTGTCTCACCTCCCGTCTCTGTCCTCAGGGCAGGTCTGTTTAATCGGCTGCGTGCCCTGCCTCTTACACAGAGAAATATGGAGGGACCGTACCAGAGGTCAGGATATCAAAGGTTCCAAGGACCCGCTGAGCAAACTGCTCATGTTTCAGTCTGTTCCTCTGTGTGTGTGACTAGCAGACTACTTTGGAGTTGAGTCCCATCCTAGCTACGTACAGAGCCAGGACCTTAGAAACGTAGGGGTCACACACACAGACTGGTCCTGTAATGCTGGGTGTGGCTGAGCGCGTACAGCAAGGGAGATCTAAGGGGGCTGTTAGGGAGTGTTGCTGGGGTTGGACTGCACTGTCTATGGGGAGATGCAGGCGATACAATGCCAGGGTGAGAGTGAAGGTGGATTTAGTCAGCTGTACCAGTTGCAAGGTAGGGCCTCAGCACTGCAGCTGTCCACCCTGACTCACACACACACACACACACACACACACACAGACACATGCCTCATACAGGTGCAGACGTACACAGACCAGCGTGTGCGTGCGTAACATACATCAGTCACTTTCTCCACACCCACCCACCCACCCCGCCAGTCTGCCAGCCAGCCAGCCAGCCAGCCAGCCAGCCACCCAGTCAGTCAGCCAGCCGGCCAGCCAGTCAGTCAGTCACCCAGCCACCCAGTCAGTCAGCCAGCCAGCCAGCCAGTCAGTCAGTCACCCAGCCACCCAGTCAGTCAGCCAGCCAGCCAGCCAGTCAGTCAGTGTGGTGTGGCATGCCACAGTACAGCTGAGAGCATGCGAGCGTCTCTTTAGTGGTGGTGAGTCACAGAGTCATCTTCCCTCGGCAGGCTGACCTCCCTGCTGGGGCCACCTGCTCCCTGCATGCAACCTCCTGCTCTGTGTTTGCTGGGAGCAGGCCTGGGGTCAGCGCTTCCCACCGCGCTCGCTGTATGTTTACAGAGGGAGGGGGTCTGCGGTTACACATTGGAATGCGATGGAGCGTTTCGGCGCTTTAGTGTCCAAAGGAAATGGTAAAGCCCACAAACTGGAAGAGAAGAAAGTCATAGAGCCGGGGGGAGAAGGGGGGGGCATGACAGTTTCCCTCCATTGCACGCCAATGCAGCAGGGCACTATGGGAAACGTAGTGCCACGGCACCGGCCCACCTGCACGGAACCATGTTACCGCGCCGACGAGATGAAAGGCACTATACCTGCCGCGCCCAAGTAATTACCCCCCCCCCCCCCGGACCGCCTCCCTGCCTCCCTGACGGACACAGGAGGGAGCCTAACAAAGGGGACGTTCCAGGTAATTACCCCCCCTCTGTCCCTGTCTGTCTCCCTCCTCCACAGACATCCTCTCTCTCTCTCTCTCTCCTCCCTCTGCTTTCTCTACCACTGTCTTCCTCCCTCCATCACGTCTCCTTCCCCCCTCTAATTCTCCCTCTCTTAGACGGGTTATCTGCTGTGCGATCAAGGCCTCTCCCACTCCCTCCTCCCTTTCTCCCCGCCTCTCCTTCCCTTCAGACCGAACCATTTGTCTAAGCTTGTCTTTTACGCTACCTCTAACCCCCCCCCCCCTCCCTCCCCCTCCCCCCCCTAGCCCGAGGAGCAGGGAGAGTGGGACACAACAATGGCTGTGCTGTTCTGAGAGAGAGACAACACAGGCCATGAAGGGGTGTGAGGAAGTTCACCTTTGTCCTGGGGAGAGGGGGAGGCAGGGGGAGAGATGTAAGGGAGGAGAGATAGGTGTAAGAAAGGGAAGAATTGGAAGGGGGGGGGGGGGGGGGGGGGGAGGGGATGAAAGGGAGGGAGAGAGAGGGCGATGCAGGCAGAGCAGCAGATCCAGTCCAAAGGAGACTGATAGGACATCATGACAGGGTAAAGACACAGCATGCATGACATCAACCTCAGTAATGAATACCCTTCATTCAGCAGAGGTCAAAGGTCAGCGTTGTAAAGGGAGTTGGTACCGGTCTCAGACACAGTCACTCTCTCACACACACAAACACAAACACAAACACACACACACGGGGGGTGGATCGATTTTATTATAACCTTATCAGGCTTTCCTCCACCTCTTCCCTGTGTGGCCAGTGCAGAGACCCACAGTATGCTCCTCAATGCCCAGCTGTGTGTGGAGGATATGGGGCTGTCATATGCAGCACTGGGACTTCTAAACTGGACTCCTTTGTGCCGGCCGATTGGATCAGCTGCAGTTTCCAATGTCACAGCGCCTTGTCATCGGCTAAGCCCCACCCCCTATCCCGCCCGCAGATGATTGGTCAGCCCCGGTAAGGGAACCCCCTCAGCTGGTGTGAGGGCAGAGGGATCCACGCGGGGGGGATAGAGAGTAGATCTCAGAGGCTGGGATGATGGGTGGCTGGGTGAGCCCCAGGTGTGTGAGACCCCACCAAGGGCTTACTACTTCCACCGCGCCCCGGCCACACACACAGACACACACGTACACACACACACACACACACACACGGGGCCAGTGAATGGCTTCTTTATGACGCTGACGATAAGCATCAAAGGGAGCGTCATGCCCGTGAACCGTGGGTCTGTTAGGTCGGAGATAAGCGCACGGTTAACGCTCACTGACACATACACACTCACACACTCACAAAACCTATGTTATTTTGAACAGAACTACAGTTCCCACCAGTGGATAGAGGTGCTCTGATGCGGATACGTCAGATATCAGTGTAAATGCCAGAGGGATTAGTTATGCTTCCCTTGTAGTCAACCTCACCCTAAGCCTACTTTATCTCCCACCTCAGGCAACGACCTGTTGGGTGTGTGTGAGTGTGTGAGTGTGTGAGTGTGTGTGTAGCTGATCGTGTGGAGCCCAGTTAATTGTATGTGTGTGTGCCTGAAGTCCAATGTGTGTGTTCCTTACTTTCTCCCACATCATTGGTCAGAAACAGTCGAGCGAGGGACATTTGAGCACTTTAACAAATCACTCCCGCTCCATGCAGTGACTGCCTATTGCTCTTTGCCCCGCTTGGCCTGGTTCCCCTCCCGCCAACCCCCTTCTCTCTCTCTCTCTCTCTGCCCCCCTTCTCTCTCTCTCTCTCTGCCTCCCTTCTCTCTCTCTCATTCGCTCTGCCCCCCCCCCTCCCTCCCTCTCTCTCTCGTTCGCTCTGCCCCCCCCCCCTCCTCTCTCTCTCTCTCTCTCTCTCTCTCTCTCTCAGCCCTGTTCTCTCTCTCTCTCTCTCAGCCCTGTTCTCTCTGCGGTGGTGTTTATGGTCTTGGCGGGGGCCTCTTATGTAGTGGTGTGTGTGTGTGTGTGTGTGTGTGTGGGGAGGCTGATGTGACCATCCTGCTCAGGGCGGGTGCCACGGCGTTAGCGCTGGCTGTCAGGGCCCTGTGTGTGTTAGCCCACGGCTAAATGGACCGCACAGCGCCGGGCTCCAGCAGCGCTAACAGGGACCTAGCCGGAGAGACATGGATGGTGACAGACCGGAGGTTTCTCTCAGGCCCTGGTGGTCCCTCATTCACTCGGCAGAAGCAGGTGGCGGCCCTTACCAGGGCTCTATCAGACAACACCCCCGCCTAGCGGGTGAAGCTTCAGGCCTGTCAGAGGCTCCCCACCTGGGCCGAGGCACTGGCTGTGGTGTGTGTGTGTGTGTGTGTGTGTGTGTGTGTGGGGGGGGGGGGGGGGGGGGAGTGACAGGGCCCTAAAGAGAGGTGTCAGGGGGATTAGGGGTGGCTCCCACACAGCCAGGGGCCAGGCTGATCAGGCTACAGAGGAGAAAACCCAGGGAGTCCCCAGGTATCACACAGAGCCAGGGAAAACAAAGAGAACCTTTATGCACCTGGCTCTCTGTGTGTGTGTGTGTGTGTGTGTGTGTGTGTGTGTGTGTGTGTGTGTGTGTGTGTGTGTGTGTGTGTGTGTGTGTGTGTGTGTGTGTGTGTGTGTGTGCAAGCGCGCATTGATCACAACTACTTCTCCTCAGATGAAACAACCTGCTCACCTTGTTAAGATGACAAATACCATACATACCACATACAGCATAGGTGCCTTACGCGAGGGCAAAGGATTGTCATAGATCCACAAACGCAAAAACATCGCAAAACACTAGAACACACAACCATGCACACGCACACACACCATCTGGAAGAACTAGGAGACAAAAGGCCGCAAAGTGAGAGAGAGAGAGCGTCTGTAAGAGAGGGCGCGCGAGGAGATGAAGGGGTTTGAATGATAAAGCAGAGCCCTGCGTTTAGGAGATGAAAGCTGTTGGCACGCGCTCCGTGTCTCTCTGGAGGCCCAGGGAAAACGGAGGCACCGGCCTGTGCCAGCTGAGGAGAGACTGCCACAGAGAGGAAAGGATTCTCGGAGTCTCCCTGAGCGCCTGTTATGCACCCCCAGATCAAATCAGCCCCCCCTCCCCAGCCGCTCAGAACGACTTATCCTCCCCCACAGACTCCACTCTCAGTCCTTACAGTGTGAACAACTCAGCCACAACAAAACCATAGGCCTTCTATAAGAACAGCCACGAGGCTATATGACTAAGCAGCACTAGGAATTAGATTAAACCAATAAACCCTCACTGTTTTGCAAACTTTGTGTCCTAGCCTGACCGCAGCGTATCTCTGCACGTTACACTAGGCTATCAAAGTCTACTGTGCATATCTACTGGAAGATAAGCCAGCGTGTGTCCTGGGGGCTAGCTGAGGACACCATGGAGGTCTGCGTGAGGTTTAACCTGTGTTTAAGAGCTAAAGGAGGCGGAGGAGAACCCCACAGTCTCTGGTCCCGGGGCTAGCTGAGGACATCATGGAGGTCTGCGTGAGGTTTAACCTGTGTTTAAGCTAATGGAGGCCAGGGCCCGCGTGATGTCACACCACTCACCTGCCAACTTAAACCCACACACCTGGGGCTTTGAAAGAGCAGGTCACATTCTGCCTCGTGTGTGTGTGTGTGTGTGTGTGTGTGTGTGTTAGGGCCAGAGAGCCCGAGGGCTGGTGGTGGGTTTATAGTGGTGATCTGTGGACCAGCACACTGCTGCTTACACCTGAGGAGGGAGACCACTGCTATCTAAACACACAGAGCACCTGAGGAGAGAGAGAGAGAAACAAAGAGAGATCTACAGGAGTAAAACAGGAGAGAGCAATGAGACAGTGCCACACAGGGGATCTGTGGACCACAGAATGGTTCATAACCCAGTCCCACTGACACACGGAGGCCCTAGAGCAGAGCAGGGGACATGATGGGGCAGGAACACACCCAGGGGCAGGAACACACCCAGGGGCAGGAACACACCAAGGGGCGGCACCACCTACGCCCTGAACCAGACCATGCTAACAGAGCAGCTCCTATCATCCTCTGGGTGCCCAGTATAGTGTGGTCATGGTTCTCCCTACATAATGGTTTAGGCATGGCGATAGGAGAGTCAAGCTGGCAGCAAGGGGCTTTCAGTAAGAGGGGGGGAGAGAGGCAGAGAGAGGGGGGGGGGGATTCCAGAGAGAGGACAGGGAGGTGTGGAGAATCAGTCAGTTGAGGCGGGTCACACTGGTGAATACCAGACAGCTGAGAGAGGCCCTCTCCCTGGCCCAGTGCTGCTCTGACTTAATGAACACCTCATTCACAGCCCCTCTCTCACTCACTCACTCACACACACACACATTAATTCCCGAGCACAAACAGGGAGGCCTATTAAAACTCATTTACGACCTCTCCCACTGTCGACGGTCTCCCTAACGACGGCAGCGATAACGATGCAGAGGCCCTAGCAACACATTCCTCTGCTCTGCCTACTGGAACATACCCACCGTACCTCACACACACACACACACACACACACACACACACACACACACACACACACACACACACACACACACACACACACACACACACACACACACACACACACACACACACACACACACACACACACACACACACACACACACACACACACACAGCTGAGATCCCAGACACGGTGGAGTGGAGGGAGGAGGATGAGGAGGAGGAGGTTTTGGATGTGAGGGGAGGAGGCCACGGCTATGTTAGAGGGAGGAGAACACACCACTAAGAGAGGAGTCTTTGACCAACGGGGGCCACGTCCTTCAATGGGCTGTAACCATGGCAACCCCCCACACCAGAGTGACAGCTCCACGTATCCGCACGCCGGTGTCTCAGCACCACGATGCACTGAGGACAGCACTGAGTCATCCACCTCTCCCACTACAAACCAGGCCCACCCTTCTCTGAAGCGCAGGGCTAGATACAAAAAAACACAAAACAAGCGCGCCTAAAGGCTCTATTGGAGCCGTTTCCTAAGCGTGTGTGTTTGATATGCCGGCCTGGGAGAGCTGGAGGGAGCGTGACACCGTGTCAAGGCAACCTGCACCGCCTGCTGACAGACTGAGGCATGATGTCAGCCCCCAAACACGTCCCTCCCTGCTGGGTCTCCCCCCGTCTCCCCTCCCTCCCCCCTCACCGCTCCGTGGCCTGGAGCGCTCACCGCTGCTTCTCCTACAAAGCATCCGCTTTACTGCCTCTATCCAAACAAAGGGAAACGCTGCCTCTCAGGGACTCTGCCTCTCTCTCTCTCTAACCCCCTCCGTTTCTGCCCCCTCCTCCTCCTCCTCTCTCTCTCTCTCTCTCCTCCCTTTCCCAGCCCCGGGGCAAGAGCGAGCCAGCTTCTCCCTCCGCTCAGAGAGCCACAGAGGGTTAGGGTTAGGGTTAGGGTTAGGGTGGGATGAGGAGCTGACAGCACTGAGCCCCGCTCTCTGATGAGTCTGCAGGGGACAAGGCCCTGAGGGAGGGAGAGGTAATGTCTTTACTGCATCACCTCACCGGTGCACGCACACACACACACACACACACACACACACACACACACACACACACACACACACACACACACACACACACACACACACACACACGCAGTCACAGCACCTTACTACAGGCAGGAATTCAACTTGGGCTTAAATATCAATCACACATCAAAACAAAACTTTAAGAAAAATAAGTGTGCTTTGATTAGTTGCCAAGGGTCTTAGCTTGTGTTGTCTCGTTTGGGGAATGAACACACACACAGACACACACACAGACAGACACACACACCCTCTCTGACACGTTGCTAGACATCACAAAGGCCGCCGCTGCCACCCCAGGGCCTGTCTTTCTCTCCGTCTTCCCCCTCTCCGTCATCCCCCTCTTCAAGGAGAAGAGCAGGAAGAGGCTGAGTGAAGTGTGTCCTCTCAGGTGTAAACAGGGAGAGGTGTTTACACAACACGCCCACAGACACCTCCGTATCCCCGTACACACGTACACACACACACACGCACACACACACACGCACGCACGCACACACACACACACACACACACCCCCCGGGGGGATGAATGAGTTGTGGGGATGTGGAGAGAGAAAAAGAGGGGAATGGATAGAGGGGGTATGGAGAAAGAGAAGATATAAGGAGAGATAAGGACTCAGCATTGAGGAGATTGGAGTACATGCTGAAGGGCAACATTGTACAACTTCCCCCCTCCTCCTCCTCCTCCGTGTGTGTGTGTGTGTGTGTGTGTGTGTGTGTGTGTGTGTGTGTGTGTGT
>JAPMUY010000439.1:80000-82500 GCA_026901105.3 Galaxias olidus | reverse complement strand
ACCGATACCCTTATTGTCCACTAATGTAATGGAATTGAATTAAAACCACCTGGCCTTGTTCTGCTATCAGCGCCGACGTAATCTAATCAAAACGTTTGTGTTTCTTGTTGAAATGACTTCAGCAAGGTATCTGGAGTGGTCCTGGAAAACAAGCATGACATCATGCAGCGCTGTTGAGACAGGTGGGAACATGGCGGAAATCAAACACCTGCACTCGGTGTGTGTGTGTGTGTGTGTGTGTGTGTGTGTGTGTGTGTGTGTTTACTGTAACGAGGGCATAGCGGTAGTTAGGGAAATTTGTCCTTGACCTGTGCAGGGGCCACATCGAGAGCATGAGCTCACAAGAGAAAATGGTTAGGCACCACTGATCAGGGGCTGGAGCGGAGAAGATGACCCTCCCTCCCTCCCTCCCTACCTCTATCTCTCCCTCTCCCTCTCCCTCTCCCTCTCCCTCTCCCTCTCCCTCTCCCCAGCTGGGCTCAGGTGGCACTGCAGCAGCAGGGTTCAGCAAGGGCACGTTACTGGAACAATGACCGCCTTCACTGTATCTTTCTCTCCCCCTCCCTCTCTCTGACTGACTGACTGACTGACTGACTGACTGACTGACTGACTGACTGACACACACACACACACACACACACACACACACACACACACACACACACACACACACACACACACACACACACACACACACACACACACACACACACACACACACACACACACACACACACACACACACACACACACACACACACACACACCAGCCCTTGTCAGTCACTGTCAGTGCTTAGGAAGCCCGTACAACAAAGACAACAGGACATGCTGAAGGCAGAGGCTAAGGGCTTCATCAGGGCTTGTCTTAGTTAGACTAACAGAAATGGTCCCACGGCCAGCCATTTCTCAGCCAGAGCAGTGGACTGCCATGCTTTCATACAGACTAGAGGGAACAAACTGTAGAGGAGTGAGGGATGTTGAAACATGAAGAGAGGGAGAGAAAATGAGAGCGAAAGTGAGAGAGAGAAAGAGTTAAAAGAGAAAGAAAGAAAGAGAGAGAGAGAGAAAGAGTCCGAAGGAAAACAATTGAAGACAGAGGCGTGTGGCTGAGATAATGACCCTGCGTCTCTCTGGGGTTTCTGCTGCTGCTGGTCATTATGGAGATTTTCAATCATGGCTGGGAGGAAGACAGAGAGGGAGAGAGAGAGAGAGAGACAGACAGAGAGAGACACACAGAGAGACAGACAAACAGAGACAGAGAGGTCCAGAGAGCAGCAGGTTACCACAGCCCCCTCCCTGTGGTCCCTGCAGGCCTGCTGGTCAGAGGGGATGGGTGATCCCATAATGACATGCTAATGGGGAGAACAACCCGGCAGGCGTCCAGCTTACATAAGCACCCCCGGACTAATCATACGTTATGTTTCCCCTCACACACACACACACACACACACACACACACACACACACACACACACACACACACACACACACACACACACACACACACACACACACACACACACACACACACACACACACACACACACACAGAACTAAAAACGGTTACAGTGGACTAAACAAAGTCAGCCCCTCGCCTCGTCCAGGAACAGGGCCAGTTACAGCCCGCTGCAGCAGGGCCCACCAATGAGCGTCAAGTCTGTCTGCCACCGAGTAACAACCTCTCAGACTCCAAGGGCTCGCTAGCCCGCCATTCCAGGCTGTCCAATACCGAGCTAGCAATACCTCTAAACCAATAGAGGCCTTACTTCCTGGTAGCCGACGACAGCCTTCCAATCTAACTAACAGCCCGGTTTAGTTTAGTTCATTCAGACTGTATGTCCAATAGGCTGCTATGGACCGGCACACCACCTGAGTGGCATCTGCCAACCAGAGCCCACGCACCAACGGCAACAGCCTAGCAACCAGACGGCATCCACCAATCACGGCCCATCGGCCATGGCAACGACCTCATCCGCCCACTCCAGTTCCTGAGCAGTCAGTCACTGCCACTCCATCTGCACGCCTATCAATATCCAGGACACACACACACACACACACACACACACACACACACACACACACACACACACACACACACACACACACACACACACACACACACACACACACACACACACACACACACACACACACACACACACACACACACACACACACACACACACACACACACACACACACACACGTGGTAACAGCCCATAGCAGCCCATCTGGTGTAATGCGTCAGTTGTTGACAATGCAGGTCCAATCCATAAAGCCTCCTGCACCTCGTACGGTGACTCCTCCGTCGCTGAAGGAGATGAGAGATGTGTTGAGCGTCCACACCTTTCAGAGGAAGGGTTCTTAGGCTGCACAAGCCCAGAAGTTCCCTAACGAAATGACTAAATGACTTATTGACTAACTGACTGACTGACTCACTAACTCATTCACCTACTGCTTCCCGGTGAAGACAGCATCTTCTTCCCCCAGCTCAACCCGT
>JAPMUY010000439.1:45000-75000 GCA_026901105.3 Galaxias olidus | reverse complement strand
GGAGGAGGAGAGAGGAGAGGGGGAGACAGCAGGGAGGAGGAGAGAGGAGAGAGGGAGGCAGGCAGATAGGAGGAGAGAGGAGAGGAGGAGGCAGGCAGATAGGAGGAGAGAGGAGAGGAAGAGAGAGGAGAGGAGGTAGGCAGGGAGGAGGAGAGAGGAGAGTAGAGGATGCAGCAGGTAGGAGGAGAGAGGAGAGGAGGAGAGGAGGAGCCTGACACTAAGGCCCCAGCACACAGTCCTCCTCGGGTGCTGAATAATACATCAGTGACTCAATTAGTGCCACGCTAACTGGAACTCTTTGTTTCTGGCCCTGTAGCGTGTGTGTGTGTGTGTGTGTGTGTGTGTGTGTGTGTGTGTGTGTGT
This sequence comes from Galaxias olidus, assembly GCA_026901105.3. Lineage (NCBI taxonomy): Eukaryota > Metazoa > Chordata > Actinopteri > Galaxiiformes > Galaxiidae > Galaxias > Galaxias olidus. Next base: position 74,637 of record JAPMUY010000439.1, on the reverse strand, counting down.
GTGTGTGCATGCACTGCAGTAACATTGCTCTGTCTCTGACCAGGTGTGTGTGAGTGCAGCAGGAGCCTCTCTCCGTGTTTTGTCCCTAGTCTCTGTTGTTTTGTCATTTGGACGTAAATGAATGAATTGAATGGCAGTGTGTGTGTGGGTGAATTGGGTGAATTAGGTTATCCATTTGTTTGATTGGGTGAATTAGGTTATCCATTTGTTTGATTGTTTGTTGTTGTGTGTGTGTGTCAGTGACAGAGTGACTAAGAGCCATTTATAACCTTGTTATTGTGTCTTTGTTTGTTTTGTTGAGTGAGTGTGTGTGTGTGTGTGTGTGTGTGTATATGTGTGTGTGTGTGTGTGTGTGTGTGTGTTAGAGACAGAGAGTGAGACTAAGTGTCATTCATAGCCTTGTTATTGTTCCTATCTGTCACAATGACACATCTGCTTCATGGAGGGGTTTGAGTCAATATCCAGAATCCCGATGGCTTCCCCTGCTGCCTTCATCACACAAAGGGGCACAGGGAGACACTTCAGACAGCTGACGAGGGCCTGATGAGGAGGCCCTGACTGCAGCACAACACAGCTATCCTGCTGATGACGGTGGAGTAGAAGAGAGAGAGAGAGAGAGAGAGAGAGAGAGGGAGAGAGAGAGAGAGAATAAAGATGCAGAGAGATGCAGAAAGAAACACTGAAGGACCAATGCACACTCAAAGAGGAATGGAACAAACAGGACTGAAGCACAAGAGCAGAGAGAGGTAGACGGAGAGAGAGGGGGGGGGGATGAGAGAGAGAGAGAGAGAGAGAGAGAGAGAGAGAGAGAGAGAGAGAGAGAGAGAGAGAGGGAGAGGGAGAGTGAGAGGTAGACGGAGAGAGGGAGAGAGAGGTAGATGGAAAGAGGTGGTGAGAAAAGAGAGAGAGAGCGAGGAGACAGAGAGAGAGAGAGAGAGAGAGAGAGGTAGAGAGAGAGAGAGAGAGAGAGAGAGAGAGAGGTAGACAGAGAGAGAGAGAGAGAGAGAGAGAGAGAGAGAGAGAGAGGTAGACAGAGAGAGAGAGAGAGAGAGGTAGCTCTGTTTGGGGAGCTGTCATGTTTCCTGATGACAGCCTGTCAGGGACACACGTTGAGCAAGCCAGTGAGAGCCCGTCAGCCCGCTAATGCCTGGAGGACTCTCCCTCTCTCTCTCCCCTTCCAATAGGTGGGCTGCTCATAGAAGCACTCCCACCTAAACAACACGATTCAACCAAAAGGAAAACAGGTCAAATGGTTGTCACTGGGGCTGTTGTTCCGGCCATCGGCCCTTTAGCTAACATTAGACAGCATGGGATGTCAAAGCATGGAACTGGGAAAACAAGAGAGCAGTGACCTTGTGCCTTTGTACCAATGCAGCCTGGGCTCAGATTCAATGGCTCCCTCAATCGAAACACCCAGAGCGTTCAGGCGTCTCTCACTCTCTCTTTATCTCGTTCTCACCCCGTCTCTCTTACAATCCATTTTTCCCTCTCTTTCTCCATCTCAAAGTGTGCTGTGGTACCGATATACTCTGATGGCAATGTAGAAATATGAATCACACTGTCTGGGGGAGGCAACAAACGCACGCACGCACGCACGCACGCACGCACGCACGCACTCACGCACACACAGTCACTCCCTCTAGAGCCAGCCGAAAGGTTACAGCCAGAGGACAACATCAGCACAAAAACACAAACATAATGTAGAAGAACACACACACACACACACACACACACACACACACACACACACACACACACACACACACACACACACACACACACACACACACACACACACACACACAGACACACACACAGACACACACAGACACACACACAAATTCATGCAGGCTATTTGTAATAAGCTGTTTACAGATGACACAAACAGAGTCACAGTCACGTCCCAGTCCTTCAAGCCTTGTCAATTCAAAGCCCGAACACGCTAACAGAGTAAGGCTACACACAGAGGTGGATGGGCAGATGTCCTCTGATATATGCAGACATGGTGTCTGATATGTAAACAATGCAGACTGTTCCCCGATCCTACCGGTTACAATCCCTAGTGTCCACCAGACTGGCACTGTAGCCCAGTCAACTGGATGCCTATATTTATCTATTTATGACACTCCAGTCTACACTGGAAGCTCAGAGAGCGTCTCAGCAGCAGGAAAATCTTGCTGCTCCCACTGCACTTCAACTCCCCCCCCCCCCCCCCACACACACACACACTTTATCAAACCAGGCGCCGGTGCACAGCTCCAAGTCCACGTTTAGTCCCCCTAGTGTTAGCCTGGCTAGCTAACGGCTACGTCCACAGCTACAGAGGCTAGCTGCACAAAGTGGTTAGTTAGCTTAGCGGTGGTATTTACCATGCCATGGAGGGCCTCTGGCCAGGCCAGCTGTGTGTCCCTCAGTCCGCTGGAGGAGCCCGCCACCTGCCCCTCGGACGAAGCGCTCATGTGCGTCGGGGTGTGTGTGTGTGTGCGTGCGTGTGTGAGAGTGAAGGGTGTAAACAAATGCAGCTCCCTGTCCCACACACACTCGATGCAAACATCACATCGCTTCCTCTGCCTGCTACGCTGACGCGGCCAGCAGTGTGAGTGGGAGAGAGAGAGAAAGTCTGCGAGTGTGTGTGTGTGTGTGTGTGTGTGTGTGTGTGTGTGTGAGAGAGAGTGTGTGGGTTTAAGAATGAGCGTGTGCCTGTGTGCGCTCAAAATCCCCCCAAAATCAGAGCAGCAGACGTCAGCATCCAGACCAAAACAGAGATCGCGGCAAAGTGCTTCTCTTCCTAGATGCATCTGCACCACTCTCTCCGTCTCCCTCCTCCTCTCCTGTGTCCCTCTCTCTCTATCCCTCTCTCTCTCTCCTTCTGCTCGCGCACACACTCGCACAATCAGGCTGAGCGATTCCCCCCCCCCCCCCTCTCCGTCGCCATGACAACAGAGGCCAACGTTAGCATCCCGTTTGTTTGGCGAGTCAGAGCAGGAAGCAACACAAGGAGTGGCAAGTACGTCAACACACACCTCACACACACACATACACACAAATCACACTTACAGGAATGGCCGCATGCACTGAAGCACTCGTCATATGCACTCATGCGGTCACACGCACACGCACACGCACACGCACACACACACACACACAAAGCATGTTGGACGTCACTCTTATACACTGGCTCGGGTCCTGACCAGATGTCAGGCACTGCATTAGTCGCTGTTCTCACAGTGCCCCCCTCAGCTCTTACAGTGAGATCCATAAACTCTCTCCTGCAAAGCCTGGCCATTGTTTAAGTGTGTCTGTGGTGCCTGTGGTGCCTGTGGTGCCTGTGTGTGTGTGTGTGTGTGTGTGTGTGTGGTGGTGGGTCAACCTCTGGAGGTTTCTGTGAAGCTGATGAGAGCACGCACGCACGCACGCGCACACACGCACACACACGCACACACGCACACACGCACGCACGCACGGCGCAGGAATCCGCTCCACAGTGTGCCGTGTCCCCTACGCTCCTGGTCCTTTTGCTGAGCAGACATCTACACTGCCCATCGGACGGCCTCCTCTCAGAGACACCAAACCAATGTGACACTGCCCTCAGCAACGCTGTGCTGTGCTGCAGACCCTTCACTCTCAATCAGAACCCCAGTGGCATACGCTCCCCTTCTCTCCTCGATTCTCTCCCTCTCTCCTTCTCTCGCTCTTCCTCTCATTATCACCGGCCGGCTGCCAGAGAGGAGAGGAAAGGACACGGGGGAAAGAAAGAGAGGATGAGGCAGCTTGCTGCTGAGAGAGAGAACGTAAGAAAGACAGGATGAGGCAGCTTGCTGCTGAGAGAGAGAACGTAAGAAACAGAGGAGGAGAGAGAGGATGAGCACGACAACAGAAGAGAGTTGAGGGAGAGGAGAGAGAGAGAGAGAGAGAGAGAGAGAGAGAGAGAGAGAGAGAGAGAGAGAGAGAGAAAAGACAAGGCACCAGAGTTCCACTCCCCGTCCCTGCTCGGCTGCTGTGCCCCAAACACCCTGACACCTAGCAGCCACGGGCAGCAGGAAGTAGCAGTACAAAGGCATGGTGACTCAACTGAACACATGAATTCATCCATCCCACCAGCGTCCCTCTCACCTTGACCAGCAGCACACTGCAACGAGGAGGGGGAGCGTGCAGCATGGAAACCACACACACACACACACACACACACACACACACACACACACACACACACACACACACACACACACACACACACACACACACACACACACACACACACACACACACACACACACACACACACACAGCACTCCAAATGTCACAGAGCTGGGTTCAGGTACACTTCCCGTGTTCACCTTATCTAACCCACAACAACAAGCGAGGAGGAGGAGGAGGAGGAGGAGGGGGGAGTGCTGCCTAGGCTGAAAACACAAAACAGCGGGCACCAAGCAGACCCCAGGCCAGTCGACTAATCACTCAATCACACAGCATTACGGCACCGCACTCTGCCGTATTCGAGGACAGGGGTGTGTGTGTGTGTGTGTGTGTGTGTGTGTGTGTGTGTGCGCTCACATGTGGACAGAACCTGTTAAGAGCTTGATGTTCGTGGGCTCCACTTGCACGCACACACGCACGCACGCACACACATAGAGAGAGAGAGACTGTGTGTGTGGTGAACATCTGTTCCTCTCAGCAGGACACTGAGGAGGCCGTGCCTGTCACACCGGCTCCACAATGTCAAAGGAGCCAGACCCCCAGGTCTCCTCAGGACAAACCAGGGGCAGAGCTACCCTAACCCCCCCCAGGTCTCCTCAGGACAAACCAGGGGCAGAGCTACCCTAACCCCCCCCCCAGCTACCCTAACCCCCCCAGGTCTCCTCAGGACAAACCAGGGGCAGAGCTACCCTAACCCCCCCAGGTCTCCTCAGGACAAACCAGGGGCAGAGCTACCCTAACCCCCCCAGGTCTCCTCAGGACAAACCAGGGGCAGAGCTACCCTAACCCCCCCCCCCAGGTCTCCTCAGGACAAACCAGGGGCAGAGCTACCCTAACCCCCCCCCCAGGTCTCCTCAGGACAAACCAGGGGCAGAGCTACCCTAACCCCCCCAGGTCTCCTCAGGACAAACCACGGGCAGAGCTACCCTAACCCCCCCCAGGTGTCCTTATCCACAGCGTAGTCCTGGATGCTGTGCCCTGGCGTGCATAACCAAAGCAGCGGTGCCCTACATAGAGTCTCCTCTGACGCAAACACTGGACCCGCTGACGGAACCACGGAGCGGGCCCTCTCATTGGACCAGCGCTCCGACAGCAACGCGGATCAAAGAAGAGAGGGAAATAACAGAGGAGGGAGGAGAGCTGATCCTCTCTGTGCCTGCTGGGAGGGACGACGGAGGGGGAGAGATAGAGGGAGAACAGATAGAGGAGGATGAAAGGAGGGTGGGAGACGGAAGGAGGAAGAAGGCAAGGAGAGATAGCATCTCAGTGTGTTAGCTGGTGTGACCGGGAGGAGAGAGCATGAGACAGCTTCATGACCTACCCCCACTGAACAGAGAGAGAGAGAGAGAGAGAGAGAGAGATTGAGAGAGAGAGAGAGAGAGAGAGAGAGAGAGAGAGAGAGAGAGACATAGAGACAAAGAGAGAGAGATAGATATAGATATAGATAGAGAGATACAGAGAGACAGAGAGATAGAGAGATAGAGAGAGACAGAGAGATAGAGAGAGACACAAAGAGACAGAGAGATAGAGAGAGAGAGAGAAAGAGAGAGACAGAGACAGAGAGATAGAGAGATACACACACCAAAGGCTGCTGTGGATCAGATGGTAGAGGAGCACAGTTGGAGCTGCAGGCAGTGCACCAGCACTCATGACGGGCCAGTAGAGTGTCATGTGTATGAGACTAGAGCTTCTGTTCCCAACATAGACTAGCCAACGCGAGTGCGAGTCCGTGTGTGTGTGTGTGTGTGTGTGTGTGAGTGTGTGAGAGAGAGAGTTGTGTATGTGAGTGTATCCTTTCTGACGCAAAACAGGGACTGGCAGGAAGGACAGGATGGTGTGCGTGAGCGGGTGTTTTGCGAGGTGTGTGTGTGTGTGTGTGTGTGTGTCGGGGTGAAGCCAGCCAGACGGCCCGCCCACGTCTTTAGGTGAAGCATGCTGATTGCATTAGCTAATTCTCTGCATGGTGGAGAGAGCAGACACACAGGGGAGGACACAAAGCATGTAAAACACAGTGACACACACACACACACACACACACACACACACACACACACACACACACACACACACACACACACACACACACACACACAGTGTTTGGACTTGCTCCTTTCTATAATGGCTGACCTGCAGTCAGCAGCCACTGAACCACAACTGCCTCTGCAGTCGGGCCTGTGTCTACAAGACCACACGCCTCTGGCCTCAAACACCGAGACCACCCACCCACACACACACACACACACACCCACACACACACACACACACACACACACAGTCTGCACCCCTACACACATACAATGGAGCAGACAAGTGCAGGCTGTTGAAGGTGAGCGCGAGAGCCTTAGTGATGCAGTGAGAGTGAAGAGGACATGGTAGAAAGCCAACATTAACCAAGATGCATTAGTGATCGCTGCATAAGAAGAAAACTACTGTGGGTGTTTAAGTAGAAAGCCAACATTAACCAAGATGCATTAGTGATCGCTGCATAAGAAGAGAACTACTGTGGGTGTTTAAGTAGAAAGCCAACATTAACCAAGATGCATTAGTGATCGCTGCATAAGAAGATAACTACTGTGGGTGTTTAAGTAGAAAGCCAACATTAACCAAGATGCATTAGTGATCGCCTGCATAAGAAGAGAACTACTGTGGGTGTTTAAGTAGAAAGCCAACATTAACCAAGATGCATTAGTGATCGCCTGCATAAGAAGAGAACTACTGTGGGTGTTTAAGTAGAAAGCCAACATTAACCAAGATGCATTAGTGATCGCCTGCATAAGAAGAGAACTACTGTGGGTGTTTAAGTAGAAAGCCAACATTAACCAAGATGCATTAGTGATTGCTGCATAAGAAGAAAACTACTGTGGGTGTTTACGTAGAAAGCCAACATTAACCAAGATGCATTAGTGATATAAGAAGATAACTACAGCATTAACCAAGATGCATTAGTGATCGCTGCAGAAGAGAACTGAAGGTGTTTAAGTAGAAAGCCAACATTAACCAAGATGCATTAGTGATCGCCTGCATAAGAAGAGAACTACTGTGGGTGTTTAAGTAGAAAGCCAACATTAACCAAGATGCATTAGTGATCGCTGCATAAGAAGAAAACTACTGTGGGTGTTTAAGTAGAAAGCAACATTAACCACATTAGTGAACATGGAAGGAAAGCCAACATGATGCATTAGTGATCGCTGTAAGTAACTACTGTGGGTGTTTAAGTAGAAAGCCAACATTAACCAAGATGCATTAGTGATCATAAGAAGAGAACTACTGTGGGTGTTTAAGTAGAAAGCCAACATTAACCAAGATGCATTAGTGATCGCTGCATAAGAAGAGAACTACTGTGGGTGTTTAAGTAGAAAGCCAACATTAACCAAGATGCATTAGTGATCGCTGCATAAGAAGATAACTACTGTGGGTGTTTAAGTAGAAAGCCAACATTAACCAAGATGCATTAGTGATCGCTGCATAAGAAGATAACTACTGTGGGTGTTAAAGTAACGGGTCTGAGGTGCACCTCTGCTAGCCAGGAGAGAGGCACCCCACATGCCCTCAGGGATCAGGTATTACTACAGCATCAGAATACCAGGCTGAAGGAGTGCACCGTAAAGTGGCCGGCCACTGTGCACGCAGACAGCAGTCACCCACAGTAACATGGAAGGTGGAATGGCTGTGTAACAGCGGTCAAGGTGTGGAGCCGCTGCCTGCCCGCCCGCCTGCCATGGAAAGTGGTATCAGGAGAAGAGAAAGCTGCTGAATAGAGAGGCTCATCAAACACACACGCACCGGAGGCCAGTCCCATTCCCTTAGTAACCACCTCGCTTTGACGCCACAGAAGAACAAACTAAATAATGACAGGCCCCACAGAACAACGCACACACGCACACACGCACGCACGCGCACACACACACACACACACACACACACACACCTCACAAACTGAGGAACGAGGATGGGTGTAGTTCACAGAGAGACAAAGTGTGTGTGCGTGTGCGTAACAGAGAGATGGAGAAAAAGAACTGTTTGAAAAACAGATCACCAACAGAGATGAAGGGAGAAAAAGAGAGGGGGAGAGGAGAGAGGTGTGTTTTTTCCCTGCAGAGCGAGTGACAGCCAGACAGACAGCTCCCACTACTTTAAACGCTTAAAGTTTCCCTTCCTAAGGACCCACGTTAGCGGTCGCCAAGGCAACAGCTACTCTTCCTCCTCCACCCGGGACAGATTGGGCTCACAGTCTGGGAGGTAACTCGCGCACGCGCACACACACACACACACACACACACACACACACACACACACACACACACACACACACACACAAGAATAGCCTAATGCTTATAAACAACACGAGCAAAGCCCTGCACAGCTTCTCCAAAACAAACACCTTTTTCCCCTCCGGTTGAGACCCACAGTATCTAAACCAACGTCACAAATCCGCTCTGAGGCAGTCCCATGGAGGAAACACTGTCCGTACCCCCCACTAACAAGGAGAGCAGAGCCCCACCAGAGAGCCTCTCCTAGCGGCCACCGTGGCCTATCTGAGGCCCCTGCCCCGGCCCTGGAACACACTGACCCCGTCCATCACTGCAACACTGCAGCGGCCAGTTACTGGGGACACCGGGACACTCACAGGCTAACTCCACCCGCCCTGGCTCACCCTGCTGAACCCTTCCATTCGGCCTCTCCCACACAAACACAACACACAACAAGCTGTGTGCACACTACAGCCCGGGAGCACTGCGTGCGGCCGTGTCCTTTGTGTGTGTGTGTGCGTGTGTGCGTGTGTGCGTGTGTGTGTGTGTGTGTGTGTATGTGTAAAGAGCGTGACTGATCTGGTGCTCTCCGGGCATCCCCCTTTGCTCCACAGGGAGCCCACTACAACCCTCTCAGGACAGCCGCTCCATGGGGCATAGAGCAGAGTGTTAAACTAAGGCACTGGTATTAACCATGGAGGACAGAGCAGAGTGTTAAACTAAGGCACTGGTATTAACCATGGAGGACAGAGCAGAGTGTTAAACTAAGGCACTGGTATTAACCATGGAGGACAGAGCAGAGTGTTACACTAAGGCACTGGTATTAACCATGGAGGACAGAGGAGAGTGATACACTAAGGCACTGGTATTAAACATGGTGGATAAAGCAGAGTGATACACTAAGGCACTGATATTAAACATGGAGGACAGAGGAGAGTGATACACTAAGGCACTAGTATTAAACATGGTGGATAAAGCAGAGTGATACACTAAGGCACTAGTATTAACCATGGAGGACAGAGGAGAGTGATACACTAAGGCACTGGTATTAAACATGGTGGATAAAGCAGAGTGATACACTAAGGCACTGATATTGAACATGGTGGATAGAGCAGAGTGTTACACTAAGGCACTGGTATTAAAGGTAATGAAGGTACAGGGCCCAGTGGGGACAGGCTATGTTAGCACAGTTAAGTTGGACCGTGTCTAGACTGATGCTCCCTAACGAGGGCCTGTTCAAAGCGAGGGCTCTCACTATCGCACGAGGAACATGTCAAATCAATAATGGACGGTTCTCTGACACTGCACGCCATCTTGATTTAGCCAGACAGACGAGATGTCAGTCCAATTCTACTCAGGTCATCCTCCAGCCCCTGCCCGGACGCTGTTGAATAACAGTTGTCGGACATGGGTTGCTGCTGCATGCCGCGCTGGTCAGCTACGCTGGGCCCGTGGATTAACAGTCAGACCGACACTCTGACTCTGCAGCAGTGCTCTCCCTCCTTCCCTCCCCTCTCACAGTCAGCAGCCCCGGCTACGACTATACGCTCACTTTTACCAAGCCTGTCTCCTTGACAACCACAGGGCTCGGGAGGGGGGGGGGGGGGGCTGCCGAGTACAGCGGGCCTCACCGTGTGGGGATACGGCACTCGAGAGCTGCTCGCATGCTGACCCAAATCCGACCTGTTAAATAACAACTCACACAACTCAATAGAAAAACATCAACAGTACGTCATCATAGACTGTGGTAGCTGCTGGACACTTTAAGTGCTCAAGGTTACCTCTGCTGGGCTTCCTGCCAAGTAGGCTACTATCCAAAAATAGAATCTTGCTTAAAATGTGTAGATTCGATTCAAAACAAACACCAAGTGACTGCATTTCTATTGAATATGCCTATAGATGTTACATTACGGTGACGGATGCAATCAATGGGCCCAAACATCTGTCAGGCTCCTGTAATGCTACATGGGATTACCGAGGACGTCTCTCACTCTCTGGATAGGAGCACTCAGGCGGGAGCTGGCCTGCACGTGGGAGCTGGGAGCTCGGAGTGCTCCGTGCCACCCCAGGCAGATCCTCTAACCTCCGCCCGGTCACCCCACGCGCAAGATTAAAAGATCCAACTGGGTCACGGAGAAATCACGGGATAGTGTGTTTGCCGTCAGATGACGCTCACACCATCAACACAAACAGACACACACGCTCTGAAAGTACATCTGAAAGGGACCTATTGATAATCCTACTAGATTCACACACACACACACAGGCACACTCATGCAGTGTTACCCAGCGTGTCACAAGGCATGGAAGGTATGTTCCTCTCCGGACATGTTCCCCATGAACTCCCTACCAACCTCCTGCACCGCCTTTGCTGTGACTGAAAGTGTCTTGGCATTCGACTTTCTATCAGATCAAGGCCTGCACAGCCTTACCCCCTGATAAGGCCTTCGGCCCGTTAAATCCTGCGAAGCGTCACGCGGGGCGGGACTGCCAATCTATGATCAAGTTGTGTCAATTTGAGGCTAAAGCAATCCATTTAAGACTAACCACCGTTAACATTTTCCTCTTGTAGGAGAATTAAACTGGCCACCTGAACACTTATGACCTAACACTCCCCACTTAGGACTCACGGCACACTACAATCACTCATTAAGCAGCTTGTGTTCAGCAATAGCCCTTCAGGGAGATATAAACATGGGAGACGGACTGGCTGCCACATCCCTAGCGATCAACCTAACAGCCTTGGTGATTTGGCTCGATCAGGGCCATGCTACGAGAGGGAGAGAAGTTGAGCCACTTTTCAGCCGGGTCCCTCTTAAACGCGTTGGGGGGTCTGACACCCTCAGAGAGGAGCAGTGGGATACGGCAGTCACTAGAGTGGCCATGCAACGCATAGTTTCCAACCTTCCTGTTTTTTACGGGAGACTCCCGATTTTCGTTACCACAATTCTCGACAGACAACCGCTGTTGTTTGGAAATCCTCCCAATTTTTTAGGTTTCAAGGTTGGCAAGTACGAAGCAATGTGCCGTGCCAGCTCGCTCTCGCTCTCTCTCTCTCTCTCTCTCTCTCATCCTTCCATCATCTTGCCCCATTCTGTAACCAGTGCATGTCGTCATCCATTAGCTAACGGGTCCCCTCTGGTGCTGTCTCTCTCTGCGGCCCCCACCCCCCGGACAGACACCCAAACAATGCCAACTCTCTAAGCCGGAGAATGGCCCACTGTCCTTCTCTGGTTGCCTCTCGTACTCCCCAGGGAATCCGCTGTTAAGGGAGGAGCAGAAAGACGTAGCCCGTATCGCACAGCTTTGTGTCTAACCAACAAAAACGAGCTGGCTATTGTTCACACACTGACATGCCACAGTGTAAACATCAATACGGTAAGAGGAACAAAAGAGCAGCGCGCGTCAACGTGGTTACTGTGTGTACGATCATTACACACCGTATCGTGCTCTGACAGTTTGGACAGATTCACAAAGCACAGAGCATCACAGAAGGTACAGCAAAGGCATAACGTGTTTTGTGTGCCAAATATTGTTATACCCACAGCCGTAAATGAAAAAGGATTCTTGTCAGATAATACTCATCAATGCACTCCCCTTCCTATTAACCACATTTATGTTAATTTGACTATTACATAATACTTATCAACGAGTGTGTTCTCTGTCATCTCTCTCAGTACATATCTCAACCAAACCAAAACAACAACAATAACAAAATACAGTCAGTTTAGGTATAAACAGATTAATTCATAAAGAAAAGCAGAGGCTGCTTTGTTTGACCGACCTTCTCCAGCTTTTCAAAGTGTTCCCGCAGGAACTTCATAGGACGCTCAGGCTTCGCAATGCAGAGGTTCACAATGCACTCTTTGAGGATCTGCTGGATGTTATGCTTCTGCACAAAAACTTCACAGCCTTTCAAACTCTCGTCTTCTTCCGGATTGGAGGAGGAGGTGGCCATCTTATCCTTTATCTCTGGTGCAGGGAGGAGAGAGTGGGAGGAGAGAGAACAGGAGGAGGGATAACGGGGACGCATAGTGGAAAGGGGGGAGAGGGAGGAGAGAAGGGTGGCAGGCAGATAAGAGGGGAGTTAAGGCCAGGCGTTGTGGAGAAATATACAACATTTAAGCCCCTGGTTGCCTTTGTCTCGTTGAAGTTTGTCGGACCTTGTGAGAAGAGTTCATGTCAGTTTACATTTCCCTTAGACAAATGTCAGAGATGCTGGTTGTCATAGTCAGTTACCTTAATACAGAGTAAGATGAACACTGACGACGAGCATGGTGGGATAAACCCACGTCGCTTTTTTTCATTTTTCACCAGAAAGACGTTTATATCAGACTAACTTACATTCTGGGAATTTATCGAACTGTTATTTTATCATTATAGCTTAGAGCTTTCAATTGTAATAGAGATAGAAAGCATGTAACGTTAACCTAAAGCTAGTTAACTCAGGAAGTAGATTTGCGTAGTGAAATAGCTAATAATAACTGCATAATATAAGATATTGAAGTTAAAATTTTTATTTTAGTACGATAGAATTCGACTAATGGTTATTTGTCGCCAAATGATAAATTAGAAAACATAGTCAACCACAACATAGTGATGAAACTAGCTGTTCAGCTACAGGAAACTAATGAACGAACACCTGTTTAGGTGCATCGACAAGCTAATGCTAAACAACGTTGGCTCTGATTCTACATCAAGTCAACATGACAACCGATCAAATCACTATGATGGAAAACCACTGTTGCATAAAAAGCGAAATGTTGAAAGCCATCTGACTGAACACGACATACTTGCATATGTAAACATGTGAATACACCATGAAAACACTAACTGATGCATAATAATCTTTCCTTACCCGGTATTTTTCCGAGGATGCTCTGTTAGTTCACTGGCGCAATGATGTTTTCAAGGTATGCTACTCTTTCCGTAGCTAGGATGCTGCTTCGCCTGCCTCTGTTGCTGCCTGGGCTCGCGCTGCGTCGATGTTAATGACGTCAATATTCTACTTTTCCACTGCAAAGCTGCTGTAGAGACCAGCAACAAGCCCACGATGCTTTATTTATTTACGAGAAATGTTAATTTATCTGTGTCGTAGTAGTCCTCATACAGATGAAGTCCCTATACCATTCATCATTAAATATAGAAATGTTGTATGGAATGTAGAAGCGTTAGAATCAGTCTGTGACAGCTTTCAAACTAGCTCATGGATTTTAATACAGACCCACCTTCAAGTCTAGAGTGCCTAGCCTAGGCTCAGGGGACCCATTGTGTAAAGAGGTCGGGACTAATTATTTTTAAATAATAGGCTTAAGTCGTGGGAAACTTGGACGTTCATGCTAATACAGAGAGTTTGTGACAAGGATGGTAATTTTAGCGATTGTCACTTTTAAATTTAGTTTTATTTTTATTTTTGATATGACAAACCATTTAAACAGGGCATTGTTCGAAAAGAAACGTTGTCTTAGTTGGTGACCCATCTGTATAAATAAATAATTAAATAAACAGATTTTACATGCATGAGTACTCCCTCTTCCTGTTTAAATTCGCTATAGATCTCAGCATTTAACCTTCACGAAATAGGTCGAACAATAACTTCTGAAAACAGCTGTATCAGGCTGTGTGAGCAAATAAAGTTTCATGCTTTTGAATCACGATCTATCGTAAAGCTTGTCTGTTTGTCGTGGAGTTACCGGTTGCCATACCAACTGTGAAAATGGCTACGATGACAGTAAGCGATGAACATGCTGCCGCAGAAGTTTTGAGAGCACTTGGTCGACAATTAAACTGTCTCAATGAAGACAACAAGAGTACAAGAAAAAGAGCACTCGAAACTATCAAAAAGGAGACCATTGATAAAGGTCTTTCAAGCAGCGTGTTACAGGAGGTTTTCTCTTCCCTCATCAAGTCTCTCTTGAAATGTGTGTCAGACCCAATGGAAAGATGCAGAGAGACGGCTATTCTTATGATTGGAGAGTTTATTCGCTGTGTTCCTCAACCAGAGCAGTCGTTTCCTTATCTCATTCCCTGTTTTGCCCAGCGGCTCGGGGGAAAAGAGATCCTAGAGCCAGCAGAAGAACTTCGGCTGTCCATGATGGAAGTGTTAACTCTCACTGTGGAAGTATGTGGGAAACAGCTAGCGCCATATCTCGATGATATGATCAAGATACTTCAAAGAACTATTGTTGATCCTTTTCCGGAGATAAAAAGGGAAAGCTGCAAGTGTACTGTTAAATTTGCCAACTCTGTGCCAGGTTCGTTTTGCTCATTATACTTGTTTATGTTGTCATGGTTACAAAACATTTGAGGGGGAGGGGACATTTTCCATGTGAAGTGTTTAATTTTAGGTGTTCTGAAAAGCGCTTTTAAAATAGATTATTGTTATTAGTAGTAGTATTATTACATTATTTTAGATTTTACAGCTTTGTTTTCCCAAAGACATACAAATCATACTATAATAGTAAAAAAATGTAGTTCATAGTCTTAGCTCTTTTATTTTGACCTGATTAACTAGCGAGTATACCTTAACTGTTGTCTGACATAAATGCCATCATTATGTTCCCCAGAACATTTCCACATGCAGGCCGAGAGTCTGGTCAAGCCCCTGATGCAGACTATTTCTCACCAGCACTCCAGGGTAAGGGTGTCAGTGGTGGAGGCCACTGGAGCTGTCATTCAGCATGGCACAGGGAAGAACGTGGACGAAGTGCTCTCTCACCTGGCTCAGAGGCTGTTTGATGATTCACCACAGGTAGGTTTCTCAAAACAGCCCCAGCCCACTAGCGCTTGTTTAGCATGAATAAACAGACCCGCTAAGAAAGACAACCGGAACACGTTTCGTTTTAGGGCCACCTGTAATAACCCAGAACCTTTCTCTCTCTGCCTCTCACTTTCTCTATTCAGGTGAGGAAAGTGGTGACTGCCGTGGTAGGCGATTGGCTCCTCAACCTGAGAGACCGATACTCCTACTTCCACAAGCTCCTCCCCCTCTTGCTTAGCAGTCTGAGTGATGACATCCCAGAGATCAGGTACAGCAACATGCACAGTCTAATCCACTATATCCCTGTACTGTCTGGATGTCTCGTAGGTGAACGCAGCATCAAAAAATACTCGATACATCATACCTTAAAATCTCATATATTATTATTATTACGTGTTATTAATGTGGCCTGTCTTCCAGTGTGCTGGCTGCTGCCTTGTGGAAGCAGATAGGCTCCCAGTGGGAGAAGGAGAACGAGGATGACCTGAAGGACAAGCTGGACTTCCTCCTCACCCCACCTCCTCTCTACCCAACGGGAGGTGAGCTCCCGGCCTCTCCAGTTCCACCATTCAGTCAGTGGCGTGCTGGAAGCTGTACTGCTCCGGCCAAATCCTCACAGACACCGTCAACTGTGCAAAAACACCTTTGTTTGTATTTCCTCAAGCCTGGGCCACGCTGCTTAGTATAGAGTTTACATTTGACACAAATGGTCTTGCCGTACACAATGAAACCCATTTGAATGCTCGATCCCTTTTCGACCTCTTATTGACCCTAATTGAGTTAGCGTGAGTGTCAATGTTGTATGAGACAGTATCCCAAGGGATCAGTATATTCAAGCTACTCGTTTCAATAAGAAAGAAACACTACTAGTCTCTCCACTCCACTGACCCAGTTTGTCAGACTTCAAAGTGGGTCAGACTGTTTCTAGATGTTATGTCCAGAGTGGCTATTGGCACAGTGAGCACTGTGCTGCGCTATTGTGGAGGCTGGATGAGGGAGTAATTACTCTGATTACTCAAAGGCCAGGGCCAATGTTCACTCTCCTAGCAGGGATGCAAAATAGTCACCTTTTAAAAATCTATTCCTTTATCCTTATTTTTTTTGAAAGACATCTTACCGTGATGACTCTTTCTTCAGCAGAACTGGCCATTTGAATGCTGTTTACCATGCTGTTTGGTAAATGAATAACGATCGGCCCTTTAATAAAGCAGTAAAGAGTGGCCCCCCTACCATTAAGCCCTGCCTGACGAGTGGGTGGTGTGCAGTCTCGGCTACGAACTTCAAAGGCACTTATTACGGCCTGTCAATCATGCGTGACCTCCCTGTAATGTCAAGGTTTATAAACTGCAACTTACCGTCAACGCTTCCTTCAACCAAGGAGCCTAATTACAATCTCCCTCCATGACAAACGGTGGCAGTGAGCAGGACCTTTTGGCTTTGGAGCTGAGTGTTTGGGGCTGCAGTGCTTTGAATAATGACACCTACCGACTAGACTTGGAGGAAGATAAACACACACACACACACACAAAAAAAACCACACATGCACACTCTATAAAAGGAAGGGGTGTGTAGTTGTTGAGGGACAAGAGCCCCCCCCCTCCCTCCACACACACACACACACACACACACACACACACACACACACACACACATTAGTGTCTAGGAGGCTCTAGAGGCTGAGGGTGTGGGAGTTGTGGCTGTTGAGAGACAGAGCATCGCCCGATGCCTCCTTAAGCCTCTTATTAGCTCTATTAATAAAACCTGTCAGCTCTGAGGAAGCCCCCACAGGGCTGTCCTGCAGTGGAGGAAAGACCAGCCCCGCCCGCCTGTCTGTCTGTCTGTGTGTCTGGAACTTTCCACAGTCGTCAACAGGTGGACCACAGAGCCAGGCCAACACCGCCTGGCTGCTCTGTTAGCGTGGAACACAGCCTAAAAGCAGCTGGAGTTATTTGTCTTTTGGAGTGGTAGCATAACCAAGAAAACCACAGAATTATCCTAGTTTTAGCTCCCAGATAGCCTAGCCTTATGCTAGATATTTTCCTATTCCAGTTGTCAACCTGTGGACCAAATGTGAAAGGTGTCATACGATGAAGTCCCAGCCAGCCTACTTATTCATTATTTGAAACCCATGTTTTTTTCTGACTGGTGGTGTCTGTCCAGTAAAATCCCTGTAACTTCAGCAGACGTTTCCCTGTACGAGACACATCCTCCTAGTTGTGGTTCACCTGCAGGCCATCTCTAAATCATGATGACATGCTGACTCGCCTTGTTTCAAAGGCGTAATGAAGGTGTCCTTCAAGATGAGATGATGGAGCGAGAGCAGAATGGAAAGAAAAGCAGAGCGACTGTTCTCTCCCACTCGGTGCTAAAAACACTGTGGTGAGGTGAGGGGCGCTGAGTCAGGTAGGAGAGGAGTGCTGCCAGCAGCCCAGGGCCCGGGGCTAAAGATGGGTCTAAACACGCCCCCCCCTGCCTCTGCCCCGGTTAGATACCCAGCCTGGGACTCTCGTGTTTGGGGTCAGAGCGCCTCTTCGCTAACCCCCGTTCTGACAATAAAAGGGGAGAGTTTTGATGAATTTGGGCCAGACTGAGGCTGTAAAATCTGCCCCGTGTGAAAAGGTCACTGTCAGACAGAGAGAGAGGGGACCAGGAACAGAGACTTGTTTTGTCTTGTCTCTCTGTGTTGGTCTCTAATATATCACCCTCGTCTCTTTCTTCTCTCGGTTTATTCTCTCATTAGTTCTCTTATGGAGGCACGGTGGGAGGGTGGGAGGGAGGGAGGGAGGGAGGGAGGGAGGGAGGGAGGGTGTTGACCATGGAAAGCTACCCGAGAATGTGTTCCACTCTGCGACGGGTTCTCTGTTATAAGAAATCTGTGTCATAAAAAGATATGTCTGGAAAAAGAGATTTAGACGGGCGCTGGGTCCGCTCCACATGGAAAAGTAGGGAAAACCTGATAAATGATTGTGTGGAGGAAAATCTGTTTCATAAAACCCCCTCTGAGAGAATGCACAAAATCTCATAAGCAAAGGAAACCCTTGAAAAGCTGCATCCAACAAAGTTATGACGAGTTAACACTGTATTTTATGGGCTGTTCCACTGCTGTAAGTAGCATGCTAACACATGTGTACTTTCCCTCCGCTAACACCACCACCTCTCCCCACCCCCTGCTCTCTGCCCCCCAGTGGAGCGCCCCGGGCTGGGCTGCAGGGAGCTGGTGCTGAGGAACCTCTCCAAGCTGGTGCCGGCCGTGAGTCGTGACGTGACGGACTGGGTGGCGGGGACGCGGCTGAAGACCTCCCAGCTGCTGGCCGTGCTGCTGCTCCACGCAGAGGACCACTGCACCCAGCATCTCCAGCCTCTGCTGGCCACGCTGTACCGCGCCTGTGCCGACCCCGAGAGGGAGGTGGTCACCAATGTGAGTGTGTGTGTGTGTGTGTGTGTGTGTGTGTGTGTGTGTGTGTGTGTGTGTGTGTGTGTGTGTGTGTGTGTGTGTGAGAGAGAGCGCAAGCGTTACGTAACGTTGCGGTGTTAGTCGGCACCACGGAAGCTTTGTACCCGTGCGTGTGGTCTTCTCCCTGGACGCGCCGGCGGTCTTGGGTCAACACCCCCGTAGATATCCATCACGCGGCTATGGACAGGGCGGGTGTTTGACGGACAGCTGATTGTTGTTCCTGTCCCCGTAAACAGGACGTGGCCCGTCCAGGTGGAGCGCTGCTCCTCTGCTCTCACGCATTCCTTCCACTCACACACATGTCCTGGTGGCTGCGGCGGCCAGAGGGTTTGATGTTCTGCTGATACCAATGCTGGTGGGGTGGGCTCAGGACACAGCTGCAGGCTCTCTGAACAGACAGCAGTGATATATAGCTCTGCTGTGGCTCATATGAACCCACCAGGTCCAGGCTCAAGGACTGGGGAAGCACCTGTCTGAAGGGAGGAAGGCTCCGTGGTGCTTTGATGGCGGGGCAGGGGGACCTGTTCACCACGTTTAGTCCCTCCCTTTCCCTCCTCTTTATGGCATGCTCTTATATCTCTGATATGGTTAATGTTTCTGTAGCTCTCTCTGTCTGCTCTGTTTTGACCGTTCTGTCTTGTGTTTTTCTTCCCCTCAGTGTTTAGCGTCGGCCAAACTGCTGGGCACCTTCGTCAGGCCCGAGGTCTTCCTCAAGCTGCTGCTGGGCCACGTGGAGACCTCCACCTCCTCCTCCTCGTCCCCCTGGACCCCCCTCATGGTGCTCGCCGCCGTCCTGGGGGGCTGCTCCGGCCCCCTCCTCACCCCTCACCTCCAGCAGATCACCGACACGCTGGCCCAGCCAGACGTCTGCCAGGGCTCCCAGCAGGTTAGGTTTGGGCTCCTTTTGACCTTTGACCTTTGAACTGAAGAGGTGAGCGTTGGTTAAATAGGTCAGAGTTTGTGCCGGGATGGCCGTTGGGTTCCTTGTCCTCGCGGGTTGCCATGTCCTGAGGTTTACCCGTACTTAGGGAACCAGGTTTTTCATATCCAGACGTTTCTTGGCGAGTTAACAGTGTCACCAAAGGTTATATGCGCTTTAAACGCTGTTCTTGGCACCGATGCAGCCGTAATGGATTCTCAGCTTTATTCTCCCCGTGCTCGTTGAAAGTGATGAACGGTTGTCTCTCTTATCATGGCTTTAGGAGGAGACAGTGAGCTGCACACAGCCACTTTGCAGGGAGTGCAGACGGGTTGCCATTGGGCAACGCAGAGGAAGGGCTGAGTCGGCTAAACCCTCTGCCCTGACTCTTGTTGTTTTCCCAATCTACCATTTCAGAGTTTATCTTCAAACAGGCGCTCTGCTCACACGCGACACACACACACACACACACACACACACACACACACACACATACTCTCGTCCTCCCGCGACCTCCTTCAAACGATGTTTTCCTGTCATGGCAGGAACGGTTCAAATACCTGGAGACCCGCCGTTTCTCTCTGTGAATAACACGCTGCCTGTCAGTGGAAAAACACCACCACCTCCAGCAGGCTCCCTCCCCGGCTCCCAAATGGGACCCGTTACCCATGACCCCTGTAGCCTGCTTTGCAAGAATGCCCTCCCCGGGATAATAATAATAAAAGCAAGCTAATGTCTCCTGACCCCTGCGTGACCCCCGCTCCTCCCCTCAGGGCCGCTGGAGAACGGGCAGGGCAGCCTGTCTTTGTTACTACGGCCCCGCTCAGGGCCTTCAGCCCCCACCCCCGCTCTCCCCTACTCCCAGCACCAGCCTACAGCAACCACCCCCGCGCTCCCCTACTCCCAGCACCAGCCCACAGCAACCACCCCTGCTCTCCCCTACTCCCAGCACCAGCACACAGCAACCACCCCCGCTCTCCCCTACGCCCAGCACGAGCTACAGCAACCACCCCCGCTCTCACCTACTCCCAGCACCAGCACACAGCAACCACCCCCGCTCTCCCCTACGCCCAGCACAAGCTACAGCAACCACCCCCGCTCTCCCCTACTCCCAGCACCAGCCGCAGCAACCACCCCCGCTCTCCCCTACTCCCAGCCCACAGCAACCACCCGCGCTCTCCCCTACTCCCAGCACCAGCCCACAGCAACCACCCCCGCTCTCCCCTACTCCCAGCGCCGGCCCACCGTTCAAAGGCCCAGACATTTCCAAAACGGTGGAGACAGAGTGGAGGGGAAGTGGGAAGCCCCCCTCCTCCCACACCCCAGCGGGGGTGAACCCGAACTTGATGGGGGACGAGGGTACGGGTCACACTTTCTCCCCCAGATGGAGGAAGACCTCTTGCTGACATCGCACACACACACACTCAAAAACACACACACCATCTTTTTCCTCTCTTTTATTTCTGTCTATTTTTTTCTCTCTTTTGCTCTTTCTCTATTCTGAAAATGGAGGTACGGCAGGCAGGGAGGCTAGCTGACAGTGATTGTGGGGCCTGTCTGACAGTTAGAGCCTAGGCACCTGCAGCCTTCTCCTAAAACAGCCAGGGGTCAGCCGCACGGAGAGAGGGCATGGCCAGGTCACTGCTTAGTGCAGGCAGGAGCACCTGTGCTCGACACACACACACACACACACACACACACACACACACACACACACACAACCTGGGATACTGCAGCACAGACTCTCCTGAGCACCCACGGGGGGGGGGGGGCGTTAAAAAGGGGGGGGGTAAATCATGTTCAAAGCGAGAGAGAGAGAGAGAGAGAGAGAGAGAGAGAGAGAGAGAGAGAGAGAGGAGAGAGAGAGAGAGAGAGAGAGAGAGAGAGAGAGAGAGAGAGAGAGAGAGAGAGAGAGAGAGAGAGAGAGAGAGAGAGAGAGAGAGAGAGAGAGAGAGAGAGACTGATATATAGTGGGGGCTTCTGCTCACTTAACTCTGGCCCAGGCTCTTTCAAGTCCTCGTGTTTTTACTAGAGGGAGGGGGGGCGGGAGTAGGAAAATAAACTGAACGGCTGCATCGAAGGAGTGTGCGTGAATGGCCTCTGACGTCAGCCTCAGGGAGGGGGGGTGGGGGGGGGGACCTCAAAGGAGAGCCGTTTAGTTAAAACGCCCTCTGGGTGAATGTGTGCACGTAGATGGAGGGTTTGTTTACCAATCACCTGCTGTGAGCCTTTTCGAACGCTGTGTTCTGTGTAGATTAACCGTGGCAAAAACCCAATCCCGCTCTCCCTCTCTTCCTCTCTCCCTCTCTCTTTCTCTCTCTCTCTGTCTCTCTCTCCCTCTCTCTCTCCCTCTCTCTCTCTCTCTCTCTCTCTCTCTCTCTCTCTCTCTCTCTCTCTCTCTCTCTCTCTCTCTCTCTTTCTCCGTGTGGTGTGGGTTGTTGCCATGGTGACGGAAGCGTCGCAAGGATTGCAAGGCAATCAGACTGGCAGGAGAGAGAGAGAGAGAGAGAGAGAGAGAGAGAGAGAGAGAGAGAGAGAGAGAGAGAGAGAGAGAGAGAGAGAGAGAGAGAGAGAGAGAGAGAGAGAGAGAGAGAGAGAGAGAGAGAGAGAGAGAGCGAGAGAGAGAGAGAGAGAGAGCGAGAGAGAGAGCGAGAGCGCGCGCGCGATGGGGGCCTTCAGGTTCTTGCAAGGCATCTTTACAACGTGCTGTTAACACGGAGCGTGTCTGTGTGAAACACTGGCAGCCCCAAGGTAGAGGAGGATCTGTGTTTCATCTCCACTCTGTCCTACGCTCCTGTACCCGGTGACACACACACACACACACACACCCCGCTGGCTGTCAGCGTACCTCACTGATAATAAAAAGTCCGGAGTAGCTGATGGGCCATTTCATCTGTGAGCCAGCGTGCCCGGGTCAGCAATGTTGTATGTGCTTGTGTTTTTTCAGTTGCCACAGCAACCTCTGCCACTGGGAGGGGAAGCCCCCATTGATATAAATACATCACCTTGTATGTCAGGTGAAAGCCAGTTGTGTGTGTGTGTGTGTGTGTGTGTGTGTGTGTGTGTGTGTGTGTGTGTGTGTGTGTGTGTGTGTGTGTGTGTGTGTGTGTGTGTGTGTGTGTGTGTGTGTGTGTGTGTGTGTGTGTGTGTGTGTGTGTGTGTGTGTGGAGCGTGCCCGGCCTCTCCGGACCAGGTGTGTATCGCTCCAGGTGTCCACAGGAGCGTCTCCCCACACCACTCTTTCCGCTTGGCTCTCCCCCTTAATGATTGTTTTGCTGTGTGTGTAAGTGTGTGTGTAAGTGTGTGTTAATGACCCTCACCGGCTGCCTTCTTCGAGGAATCTCCTACGGCCTTCTGGGAGCCACTGTGGTGTTACGAGGAAGCCATGTGTCAACTCGCACGCAGCATTGGCAACAACAACAGAAATGGGGGGGGGTTCTGGAAAGAGCACAGCCCCAATCCCAAGTGTTCCTTCAAGTCCGACCGGGCTAGAGGAAGTGTGTGTATGTGTGCGTGTGTGCGTGTGCGTGTGCGTGTGTACGTGTGCACGTGCATCGGTGCTCTACAAGCATGGTGTATGAGCCTCTGGTTTTAGGCTTTTGCATACACACACACACACACACACACGCACACACACACAGTTAGCCGTCTGCCCTCCTCTCTCCAGACCTAAGCAGACACCTGGAGGAAGCCCCCCCCCCACCCCACCCCACATCCCGTAATAACAGGCCCCGACAAAACAGGAAGAGCAGTCGTGATCTCACTGATGGCATGGAAAACGCGGGTCGGCTGGGAGCGGAGAGGCCTTTGTCTAAACATGAGCTCAGCCTGCAGAGAGAGCTCTCTGACTGGGGGAGCACGGGCACGGAGAGGTAGCCTCAGAGCTCTCTGACTGGGGGAGCATGGCAGACCGCTGGGGCTGGGTGTGAACGGAGGGGTGGAGAGGGGGATAGGACCGCTGGGTAGTGTGTGAGGGGGGGGGGGGGGGGGGAGGGAATGGGTTCATGGCGACACAACCCTCTGTGAGTGTCGTAGCAAAACTCGCCAAGGGGATAGCTCCTCCAAGTGTTTTCATGGGCTGTCGGAAAACACAACCAACACTCTCTCTCTCTCTCTCTCTCGCGCGCTCTCTCGCCCTCTATCCCTCCCCCAGGGGGTGTACCAGGAGCAGCTGCTGGCCTGTGTGGAGGTGCTGCTGTCACAGTGCGGGGTGGACTGCGGTCCGGTCAGCTTCCAGATGCTGCAGGTGCTGGTGACCGTCCAGAGCCTGGGCCCCGCCGAGCCCCAGCTCAGCCACAGGGTGAGACACACACACACACACACACACACACACACACACACACACAGACACACACACACACACACACACACACACACAGAGATACGGGCACACACACACACACACACACACAGAGATACGCGCACACACACGCACACACACACACACACACACACACACACAGGACCAGACACAGTGTTCTCTGTGCCTGAGCCTCTTCCTCTCCGGGAGCAGGAGAGTTACAGCCCACACTCTACCTCCAACATGTAATTGTCCCACTCCTCCGCTCCCCCCTTTTTAAACCTTCTCTCCTTCCTTCTCCATCCTTCTTTCTTCCTCCATTCTTTTTTTTATTGGAGCAGTAGGCATGTTCTGTGAGCGGAATGCGGGGAATGTGAGCGTTTGTCCCTGTTCAAAGTGGGCACAGCCAACAGTGTAATTAGCCACTTAGTCAGGGGGGGAGCCCAAATTACACCTTTGGAGTGGAACTTTAAACTCAGCCCTGAAAGGAGGAGAGAGAGAGAGAGCAGCAGGTGTGTGTGCGTGCGTGCGTGCGTGCGTGCGTGCGTGCGTGCGCGTGCGTGTGTGTGCGTGCGTGTGTGTGCGTGCGTGTGTGTGTCCTGCATAGGCCATCCGTCACACCCCTCCCGGTGTGGGCCTTGAACCGCCACGCGAGCGTCCATTTGACGAGGGACAGTCATCCTGTGGTCAGACTGGGAATGTTGTTGAACGAAGAGGAGGAGGAAGAAGGGGAAAGACAGCAGTGTGTGTCTCCAAAGCCCACACCGTCTGCCTGCCTGTTTGTAAGCTAATGACAGACTGGTACCAAGAGAGAGGAGCGGGAAGAGACTGGCAGTGTGACCGGTGGACCGCTGTGTGTGTGTGTGTGTGTGTGTGTGTGTGTGTGTGTGTGTGTGTGTGTGTGTGTGTGTGTGTGTGTGTGTGTGTGTGTGTGTGTGTGTGTGGACACTGTTTTAAGTCCAGGAGAAGGGACCGGAGCAGTCATTCAGAGGAAGGGACAGGGGGAGGATGAGAACGGCCTTGGGCATTCCCGAACGTTGCTCCCGCTCCCTGGAGGAAAAGCTCCGTTTCGTTTTCCCAGAAAAGGAGTTGTTCTTCTGCAGCCTCCACTGAGCAGTCTGCTCCCTGACTCACACACTGCCTCTGTCCTCTCTCTCTGTGGAGGAGACCACCACGTACCCTACAGGGGCCACCTCCTGACCTGCCCCCACAACCCCCCTCGCCCTTTGGTTTGTTCAGTGGGGGGGGGGGGGGGGGTGGGGGGGGTGAAACGCCCCTGGCCGCTTACTCCATGGCTCTGCGCTGTTTCTGCCCGC
The DNA here is from genome assembly GCA_026901105.3 of Galaxias olidus. NCBI lineage: Eukaryota > Metazoa > Chordata > Actinopteri > Galaxiiformes > Galaxiidae > Galaxias > Galaxias olidus. The sequence goes on along the minus strand of JAPMUY010000439.1, from coordinate 49,441 downwards.
CTGCGGTCACTTTCACTGTAGACGTGTGCGTGGGCGGTGTTGTTGTCTTCTCATGGGTTCAGCCCTGTGTGTGTGTGTGTGTGTGTGTGTGTGTGTGGGGGGGGGGGGGGGGCTGTTTAACGCCAGCATTCCTCCACAGACAACGTGGAGGTCTGAGGGACTCTATTGCTCCTGACTCTCTCTCTCTCTCTCTCTCTCTCTCCAGGCGCTGCAGTGTGTTTTGCGCCTGGGCGAGGTGCAGGGCCTGGCGGGCGAGCCACAGGTCTACCGGCAGCACATGGGCCCCCTGCTGGCCTGGCTGTCCTCCTCGCAGAGCACCTGGACTAGCTACTGCCCCCAGAGGCTCAGCCTGGAGGTGGTCGCCATGCACTCTGGTGAGGTCCCGCACACTGAGCTCCACTTCAGTCTGTCTGTCCTTTCCTCAGAGCTCCACTTTGGTCTGTCTGTCCTCTCCTCAGAGCTCCACTTTGGTCTGTCTGTCTGTCTGTCCTCTCCACAGAGCTCCACTTTGGTCTGTCTGTCTGTCTGTCTGTCCTCTCCTCAGAGCTCCACTTTGGTCTGTCTGTCCTCTCCTCAGAGCTCCACTTTGGTCTGTCTGTCCTCTCCTCAGAGCTCCACTTTGGTCTGTCTGTCTGTCTGTCTGTCTGTCTGTCCTCTCCTCAGAGCTCCACTTTAGTCTGTCTGTCCTTTCCTCAGAGCTCCACTTTGGTCTGTCTGTCCTCTCCTCAGAGCTCCACTTTAGTCTGTCTGTCCTTTCCTCAGAGCTCCACTTTGGTCTGTCTGTCCTCTCCTCAGAGCTCCACTTTGGTCTGTCTGTCTGTCTGTCTGTCCTCTCCTCAGAGCTCCACTTTGGTCTGTCTGTCCTCTCCTCAGAGCTCCACTTTGTTCTGTCTGTCCTCTCCTCAGAGCTCCACTTTGGTCTGTCTGTCTGTCTGTCTGTCCACACAGAGCTCCACTTTGGTCTGTCTGTCCTCACAGAGCTCCACTTTGGTCTGCCTGTCCTCTCTTATAACCTTATTCTAACAGAAACCTTAGCTTTGCTTTGGAACCAGACTGGTTTGGGAGTCTGGTACATGTTGCAGCACATATGAATATGCGGTATTTGTTCCAGCACTACAAATAGTTTGAGACTGCGGCGGGGTAAAGAGGCATTGAGCTTACCTTGTGTTTATTTGGTTAAGGGCTGTTTAATACTCAGCACTCCAGTATTGACTTCAAAGAGCCACAGTTAAAAAAGACCCTCCAGAGTCTGTTATCTTCCCTTAGCTCTGTTAGGCCGTTAGCTTAGTGGCTCTGCTAAATCCCTCTGTCTGTCTGTCTGTCTGTGGTGGGGCGGGGGGGGGGGGGGGGGGGGGCACTGAGATATTCCAGGTTTAGCCAAACGGGCCTGGAGATGTCCCTCCTCCTGATGCTCTCAGCACACTGTGACCCCGGGAGTACACACTCTCTCTGCCCCCTAAGTGCACACTAGACACCTCTTTTTCTTACCTTCCATCCTTCCCTCCATCTACTTCAAACCCTTCACCACTGGAGGGAAAAAAAGTATAAATGACATTTCAATCTCTCTCTCTCTCTCTCTCTCTCTCTCTCTCTCTCTCTCTCTCTCTCTCTCTCTCTCTCTCTCTCTCTCTCTCTCTCTCTCTCTCTCTCTCTCTCTCTCTCTCTCTCTCTCTCTCGCTGTCTCTCTCTCTCCCTCTCTCTCTCTCTCTCTCTCTCTCTCTCTCTCTCTCTCTCTCTCTCTCTCTCTCTCTCTCTCTCTCTCTCCTCCTAATTCAATAACAGACAGGGTGCAGGAGCTGACTTAAGGCCCACTAACACCCCCCCCCCCCTGGTCCTAGCTGACCGCTCCGGTCTAAGTCCACAGTCGGCCCCGCCCAGGTCACTACATCAAACAGCCCCTCCACTCACCAAAGCTGCCCGCTCTTGACCTTGCCCTGGATCAAGGCCACTTTGAAGCTAGCCATCCACTCTGTGTGTGTGTGTGTGTGTGTGTGTGTGTGTGTGTGTGTGTGTGTGTGTGTGTGTGTGTGTGTGTGTGTGTGTGTGTGTGTGTGTGTGTGTGTGTGTGTGTGTGTGTGTGTGTGTGTGTGTGTGTGTGTGTGTGTGTGTGTGTGTGTGTGTGTGTGTGTGTGTGTGTGTGTGTGTGTGTGTGTGAGCCCCCTGGGGGTACCCTTGATGTTGTTGGCTGGCGACGGGCAGAGGCCCAAGGCTGTGTTGGACAAACGGACCAGAGAGTGGACGCTCATTTAGTTTGATGTGAACAACATCAGAACATTCCTCTCCTAATCATACATCCCATCTGCACTTTTAAAGCACGGAGTGCCTGGTCTGCCCACACCACACACACTCACTCACATGCACACACATACACACACTCACACACTCACACACTCACACACATGCACACACACACGCTCTCACCAGCAGTACTGGCTAGCACAGACTTTATTATTTTTACAAAGGCACACGCCCGACCAGAGACAATGGCAGAACACACGCATTCTGACACATGTGACGGAACAAACCTCTAGTGTGTGTGTGTGTGTGTGTGTGTGTGTGTGTGTGTGTGTGTGTGTGTGTGTGTGTGTGTGTGTGTGTGTGTGTGTGTGTGTGTGTGTGTGTGTGTGTGTGTGTGTGTGTGTGTGTGTGTGTGTGTGTGTTTGAGCGTGTGAGCGTGTGTGTGTTCCTGCCTCTAAATGCAGCGATGCCCTCTCATAGCTGTGGTCATCCATTGAGACCCTGAGACATCCGCAGTGACAGCATGGGTCCTGATTCACACATTCTTACTGGGTGACATCTTTGCTCTCTCTCTCTCTTCTCTCTCTCTCTCCTTTCCTTCTCCTGCTGTGTTGTTCAATGTTCCCACTTTCAGCGCAGGCTGTTTCTTTGTCCTCCAGTCGTAGTTTCTCTCTCTCTCTCTCTCTCTCTCTCTCTCTCTCTCTCTCTCTCTCTCTCTCTCTCTCTCTCTCTCTCTCTCTCTCTCTCTCTCTCTCTCTCTCTCTCTCTCTCTCCTTCCTTCTCCTGTTGTGTTGTTCACACAGGACAGTTTTCTCTCTCTCTCTCTCTCTCTCTGTCTACACAGGACAGTCCGTTTCTCTTTGCCCTGTGACCACCGGCTGGTCCAGGGCTGTGTCAGGATATCCTCTGTCTGTGACTCTGAGCTCTCTCTCACGCACACACGCACACACACACACACACACACACACACACACACACACACACACACACACACACACACACAGAGGGATGGCTATATATGGCTGTGTAAATAGGCGGTCAAACGGTCATGGACTGTGGAACTGGGAATGCTTTCGCTGTGAATTTCCCATTCTCCGTGTAACACCCAGTCATGTATGTACACACACACACACACACACACACACACACACACACACACACACAGACAAACACACTCGTGCACAAAGGATCCCTTGAGCTCCTGTTTCCTTGTGTGTGTGTGTGTGTCACTGTCTGGTCATTCTGGAGTCAAGAGGACTTCAGTGGTGGTCAATTACACTGAGAAGGGTTTCTCTGTCTGGCCGTGTGTGTGTGTGTGTGTGTGTGTGTGTGTGTGTGTGTGTGTGTGTGTGTGTGTGTGTGTGTGTGTGTGTGTGTGTGTGTGTGTGCGTGCTCCAGGCCCAGTGCTTGGAGAGTTCCTACCCCAGCTGATGCCCCTGCTTCAGGCCTGCCTGCACCCAGACAGAGAGCCAGAGATGAGGCTGCACCTCTTCACCATGCTGGCCAGACTGCTGCTGGACGCACCCAACACACTGGACTCCCAGGGGTAAGGGTAAGGGCGCCAGCCGCCAGCGCTGTGGCACACACACACACACACACACACACACACACAGATAGAGATACAGCGCTTACATCATGCACATTCCAGCACGTGTAGTTTAGTGGAAACGGGCTGTCCCACTGGTGAGTGGGGGAAGTTCATGGCTAGCGAATATTTTCTCTCTCTCTCACATACACACACACACACACACACACACACACAGCCAGAGACCTGCAGGGGGTGCACCCCGCGTGGACTCTCCACCCCCTCATCAGAGCTCCATCCTGTCCCATCCGTCTGGAGGAGAGCAGACTCCCCTGCTAATCATCTCTGTTAGCGCGGCCCTCTCCTCTCATTAACCCCCGATAGCACCTCCACACCGTGGGGCGCTCATCAGCAGTCCACACACACACACACACACACACACACACACACGCTCTAATGTCCCGCCTCAGGGCTGCCTTCCCACCGTGGTGAGGTCACTGTGTACTGTAGTGGGTTCAGACTCCATGACAGACCATACATAGGAGACTCCCAGGTACTCCCCTGCCCTCTCTCTCTCTCTCCCTCTCTCCCCCCTGCCCTCTCTCTCTCTCCCCCCTGCTCTCTCTTTCTCTCTCTCTCTCTCTCTCTCTCTCTCTCTCTCTCTCTCTCTCTCTCTCT
>JAPMUY010000439.1:0-37500 GCA_026901105.3 Galaxias olidus | reverse complement strand
AGAGACAGAGACCCTCCCTCACAGTCTTTCCCTGGGCAGCCGTCGCTACCATACAGTGGATTCCAGCCCAGGCACACAGGGATTTAGGAATTCCCTTTTTCCAGACCATTAGCTAGTGTGTTTCTCTTCTTTCTTTTGTGGTTGGTGGTGGTTAGGCTTTAACATGAGTTACTGTTGAATGAGTAGGACCTTAAATCACCTCAATGGACTGACCTTCACTGGAATACTTTCTGTCATCAGAGGGGAGGGGTGTGCGCTGGGGATTTATTGAGTCTGTATCTCTTTGTGTGTGTGTGTGTGTGTGTGTGTGTGTGTGTGTGTCCTCCCTCTGTAATAAGCCCATCTCAGGCCGTGCTGACTAATAGCTGGGGTCTAACTGTACCCTGGACTGATTGCCCCTAAATCAACACACATTCCACTTTCTCCTGCATGTCTCCTTTGTTTGAAGCCTCTTCTTTTTTCTAACTCCCTCGCTTTCTTCTTTTCTCTTTGCCTTCCTCTCCCCCCTCCTTCATTTCTGATCCCATTCTTATGAGTCTTCTTGGATTTCAAACGGCACTCTGTGAAGTGTCTCCATGTCTGCCGGTGTCCTGTCGGTGTGACGGACAGCTCCGCCGCCTCACCCTTCACCTCCTCCTCCTCTTCCTCCTCCTCCCCCCCTCTGATAATCCCCCAGTGCTGGCAGAGAGGGTGTCTATCCATCGCCTCACACGCAGGCACACACACACACACACACACACACACACACACACACACACACCTCTGAAGAGTTGGCACGAGCAGAACTTCAGAGCTCCACACAAGTGTTCATTGTTCTCTTTTGTGTTTTGAACTGCTCCTCCCTTCCGCGCACACACACACACACACACACACCATGTCCCACCTGAGACGGCACGCTATGCACAGCAGGCAGTAGAAATCCCCTCCACTGCTGGGAAGGAACAAAGGCAGATTCCGTCAGGTATCAGGTGATGAGTTTACATGAGCGAGCTCCTCCAGACTGACAGGGCTGTCACCGCGGTAGCCGTCCTTATGTCATGTGGTTTCCTGAGCGTTTACAGGGGACACCCGTTAAGGTAACCCTATATAGCATGAAGGCCCAGAGCGTCGGCTTGGTGTGGTAGACGCAGGCTGGTGGGACTTCACTGCCATCTGGTGGACAAAGGAAGAATTGCCTATTCTTTGTTGAGGCTGAAGGCGGTTTCTCTGTACTCTGTCCCACCAGTGCCCTCTAGTGCTTTTTTATAAAATGTTCACAGGGAAATTGAATATTGAAGTATCTGATTTGTTTTTATGACACTGGTAAGGTACATTTAGCGAGCAAAAGGTATCTGTGTTTTGGGTGTAACAACGTGAAACTATCCGTTGTGTCCTCTTTGTGTTTGTTCAGAGGTCCTGAAGGGGAGCAGCTCCATCCACCCAGCCCTACTGAAGCAGGAAGTGGAGGCAGTGAGGGACAAACATCGCAGTCCAGACTACTGTGACATTCTGCTCCAGCACATCGCCTCCCTCCCCAGGGAGACTGCAGAGTGATGCTGGGCAAACGACGCCATGGAAACTGGAGTTTAAACATACTCAACAAGGATTGACTTTTTTTACATAACCGTTTCTTTGAAAGAGACTCATGTTTCTTCTTGAAGTAGTTACATGAATACAATACACTTTTAATAGATTTTTAAACAATACTAAAAATTGCTAGTATGACTGATATTTCTTAAGTATTAAATGACAATTCACACAACTCCTATAAGCCTACTTACATTGTTTGATCTGTGATATCCAGGGTGTGGAATTCTATAAATTGTTTGATAGTGCGTTTGTTCGTTAAATTTTTCTGAGATTTTTTAATTCCCTGTGTATTTCCCTATCCCTATTTACCTGTTGTATTGTGTTCACTGTTAAATTTTGTTTGCAATAATAATATTTTGAAAAACGTCTGGTTTGCTTATTTCAACTCTCTATTTGTTCAATGTAAACATTGTAAATAAATGAATTAATATGGCCTATATGAACATTAATGTAATGTAATGCAGCCCATACCAAGGAACCACAGAAACGTAGTGTGCAGGTGGAACACCTGACCAAAATCTTCATCTTCCAATCTAAAACTATCCCAATAGTGTGCGTTCTTAGACCACGTCCTTGACCTCAAGTCACATGCACAGACAACGGAGGGATAATAGTCTGGAATATATGAAAGGTATAGCTAGAGGCCACAGTGCTCTCGTTGATTTTTATTTCTTTGATCTTGCCCTTACCTAGATGGCCAGATGAGGCAGTATGAGCATGAGGGAGCTCTTCCTCTCCATAGCAACGACCTCTGCATCCGATTTATACATGCGCACATGAAGTGAGTGAGTGAACTGCTGAGATGCTGCAGTTTTACTGCCGACGGTCAAAGTGTTAAGTGCTTGTTCTGTCCAGCGAGAATGTAGTTACATTTTGTCGTTTCACCATTAGCTGATTTTTCGTTCGACATAGTATTCAACACGCTTTTACCATGTTGCAGATTGGAGATGAGTGGATATATTTTTCGGTTCTGTTTCTGCTTGTTATGTTCGCAACAAGGAGTGCAATGGGGGCTTCCGTCATTACTGCATCCATCTACATTTTTATCGTGATGTTCCGGTTCCCTCAAGTGCCAGCAGATCAGGCGAGTCAGGTATTGCGGCCAAATGGCCCTCCCAGCGCCGGCGTTCCCGTGATTGCGCATCGGGGTGGAGGGCATGATGCGCCAGAGAATACGCTTGCAGCTATACGAGAGGTAGGCAAGGGCAAGACATATCATTTACATAACTGTATCACGTCAGCCTCAGACCAACAGCTGAAACCGGCATTCTAGATTTCACATTTAAAGCTTGGCTGTTCCCAAATAGGATGCACACATATGGCCTAATGCGATCTAGTTCTGCTATAAAAAGCTGTCTGGGCTGCTTAAAGCAGGTGTTCCTGTTGATTTGTAAACAACAGCCTACAGGCAGATGTGTTTCTGCTTTGTGTCTGGTTTCTCTCCACATACTTCCTCGTTTCCTCTCCGGCTCCTTTCTTAGGCCAGTAGGAACGGGGCCACGGGAGTGGAGCTGGACCTGAGCTTCACAGCCGAAGGAGTCCCCGTCCTCATGCACGACGAGACAGTGGATCGCACCACCAACGGCTCGGGACCAGTCAGCCGGCTGTCCCTGTCCCAGCTCAGGAAGCTGGACGCCTCAGCCGGGCACAGGCTTAGGTAGGGTCCGGCTCTGCACTCGTCAAGGGCCTCAGCTCTACTAGTGACTCTTTAGTTGGTCAAGTCTGTATCTCCTGGCCTTCCAGTTTGGCATGCCATTATTATTCCATAATGTGAGTTCTACTTTAAGCAGAGACACACTCACACACACACAGTGTTAAGCAGACCTTCACAGGAGAAGGCGTGGTGTGATATTAGACCTCCCATTGACGGACAGGCTCAGCCAGGTCAACGGTGAATAAACCAATAGCCGAGTGTAGCCAATAGAAACACTCTTCTCTGTGTCTCCAGGGAGATTTTCCGTGGCGAGAGGGTTCCCACTCTGCAGGAGGCAGTAGGGGAGTGCATCGACCACCAGCTGACCATCTTCTTTGATGTCAAAGGTCACCCTGATAAGGTACTCACTGTCAGATCCCAAAGTAGCCACAATACCCTCCAACAGTATGTATGGCACTTGGGCCCAGTGATTTAGGGCTGTAGTCGTAAACCTCGGCACAAGTGTTTGAGGTTGTGGCAACTGAAAGGCCAGCTGTTTGAGCCAGTTACCCACATGGCAGACATTCCCAATGGACAGACCCCCAGCTGTCTGAAATGGTTGGTTCAGCAGGAGTTCCAATCTCCTTGCTCTGCAGCTCACACCAATGGCTTCCATTAATATTGTTGGTGACCTTTATACATTAGGTGAAGGTGAGTATGTGCAGTCGGGTAAATATGTATTTTAGATAAACTTGATTAAATGTAAAATCCACGTGTACATTTGAATTATATTGTTCCTTTAAAGGGATAGTTCTATTTTTTGGTAAATAAGACATGTTCCTACTTACCCCTAGTCAGACGAGATGATCAATATAAATGTTATTATTTAGAGAAGGAGGTAGGCAAATATCATAAGACCATCTCGTCTAAAAAGAGGTAAGGTGGAATCATTTTTCCATAAAGTAGGACTATCCCTTCAAAGCGTAGTTAAACCCCTGACCTCTCCTTTCTCCTGTCCAGGCTGCCGCTGCGCTGAGTGAGCTCTATAAGAACCACCCCGTCCTCTACAACTCCAGCATTGTCTGCTCCTTCGAGCCCAAGGTCATCTACAAGGTGACAATGGCCGTCCCATTCACAAACGTTGACCTACAAACACTTCAAGCTGCTACCAGAGAAGTCCTAGCCTATAGAGTGTTGCAGTGTGTGACGTCCACCATCTTTTTTTTTTTTGCGACCCTAAGATGCGCCAGGCGGACGCCCGGGTGGTCACGGCCCTGAGCCATCGTCCCTGGAGCCTGAGTCGCTATGGCGACGGCACGCCTCGCACCTTGTCCTGGTGGAGCCAGCTGTGGAGTGGTGTTCTAGACGTGCTGCTCGACTGGGCCCACCACCACCTGCTCTGGAACCTGTGCGGGGTGTCAGCCATCTTGGTGCAGAAGGACTTCATCTCCGCGTAGGTCTATGGATATGGGTTCCGTTGCTAGGCTGTAAGTGCTGTAGACTTGTTGGGAGCACTTAAATGGCCGCCCCTTTTGTCTTGAAATAGTTTTTTTACGCATTTCCTATTGACATCACGATTACATGTGCATGTCTATGAGAAATAGTGAAAAAAGAGATAGAGAAAGAATCATTGTATGTACTTGTGCGTTAGCGAAGATGTGAATTTCTAAAACCGTCGTTGACCATTTGTATAGAAATTAATACACGTAAACATATGCATCAAATATTCATAGGCATTACGGTATATTATGCTCTATTTCTGAGTGTAGTGACAGTGGCTGGAGCTTTAAGTCTGAATGTGTTTCCCCAGGGACTATGCGCAGTTCTGGGCCCAGCGAGGAGTGGAGGTGGTGGGCTGGACTGTCAACATGGCTGTGGAGAAACAATTCTACCAAGACGTCCTGAAGATCAGCTACATCACCGATAGCCTGCTGGAAGACTGTGACCCTCATTACTGAGACTGGGGCGCCCACACACACACACACACACACACACACACACACACACACACACACACACACACATATTTGCTTAAAGAAAAACGTCAGGGGCCACTTTGAACCATAGGGACAATGCTTTATAGCAATGCATAAGAGACTTAAGAGAAGTAGACTAGGAACAAATAGTGTTAAAGAAAGATAAATGTCTTGTTCAGGTATATATCATTCCCATTTATACACTGTCTGAATTATCCTGGGCCACAGACTAATGTAATCTTATACACTCACACTTCAGTACATATCATCCGATTACTACCAGCAAACACAGTGCCAGGACACTCTCAGAGCTCTTGCCAAACTTTTGGCCTGAGGATCACATGATCCTTCGGCTCTTTTCTGACTTCTCTGTTTATCTTGTACAGACCTCTGGTGACCATTATCAGGGTAGGCAAACACCGGTGTAATAGGGCCATCAAGTCATTCTCAATCATTGTATGAACGTATCTGCTATTGAGGCATGGGATCAGATGTATGCCGTTTAATATGTATGTTTTAGAGCTGTCGCAGGTGTAGGTTTATGTAAATATTTACAAAATAAGCATTACCTGCTGTTATTTGCTTGGGGGCAGTTTCAGTGTTGTTATATAATAAACATTTGGCTATTGCAATGAGTAGTCACTGTGATAAGTGACCTGACCTCACATGACCTGGTACGGTTTTGTGTTTGTTGTGAAAATACGCTTTCAAATAACATACAGCAATGTTGTTTTGTACCGATGAACAGTAGGAAAACTATTTGAAGCTTTATCTGCATGTCACAGAGGGTTGTGGAGGACTGTCCCTTTAAAGCGCGTAGGGGCGTGTGGCGACGTCAAGACTGGCGTTTCTACGGTGTGCGTTGACTGTTCGGTGTCTTGTGAATGACAGATCCGATTTCGTCAGACGTAACATTGTGGCACCTCGGGCACCCCTAAGGTTAAGAAACAGTTGCATGCCCAAAGAGAAGACTATACTAAACGCAGGGCCGGCTAACAAGAAACAATTCTGGAATGGTTTGTATTAAGATGCCCTCGAGCTGACTTGACACAAAAAAAGGCTCGCCTCATGATTATGTTAATATGTTGGTTACAAAACGGTGTTTTTTTTTCAAAGAAGATTCGAGCTGAAATTAAAACATCTCTGTGAAGCTTTCTCACATTAACAAAAGGAACATTTTGCACAGCAAATGCGCCAGAGAACCCTTGAGAGACATTGGATTATATTCAGCGATAATTGCGTTTATGTACGTTTACACTTTGCTGCTGTTATAACTGCACGTTGTAGCGCGTGGGACACTTTAAAAGTGGCATACATAAGTGGATCTTAGCTGCGCATGATGTACACAATTACGCGAGGTCCCAGCAAACTTGTTACACAGCGACGGACAGGTGAGAATGCATAGAGCGGTTGTAATAACGTGCAATTCAACCTGCTCATAATATTCAGTGGGCAAGTTCAGTAGTTTGAGTGGCAAAAACACCACGCACGTTGATGTGTTTTCTCTGTTCATTAGGTCCTACACAGCCGATTGAAAACAAAATAAACGAGTTCAAGCATAAACAAACATCCTGGGCAGTGCCCGAGTAAGTATCCAACGTTTACATGATTAATAGTATTGTGAAACTTCTGTGCATTTTAAGTGCGGTACATAAGCCCTTGGCCTAGACAGTTTCGGCCATGACGACTAAGATTTACTCCGTAGTTTGCATTCCAAGGCAGCTTCTCACGTTGCCTAATTTCGTGTCATTGGCTGAGTCCTGTGACTTTGTGTAGAAGGCAAGGTTACTGGGACGCTAGGCGATTGGTTGTTCAATGTTCACAAAAGCTTTTATTGGCACAAAATGGAAAACCGTCTTGCGAGGGACTACTGAATTGAAGATAGATTAAGATGTACGTTTATTCAAATTACTTGCTTTATTAGAACAATAGTGCAACTTTATAAACATTTGCATAAAATATAGAAACCCTTGTCGTTTTTCCTTGCCACGCTCCTTTTCCTTAGCCTTCCGGCGCCGAAGATAGTATTCAACCGTCTCAACGGTAAAAAGTACCACCAAACCCAAGGGCTACAGGCCGACGCAGTGCCAGAGGACGGCTTCACAGCTGCACACGAAGACAACGTCAGGTTTGTCTACCAAGGTAAGGCCATCAGTAGCCAAGGACCACTCGAAGTCTAAAGCCGATTTCCAAGATGGTCACCCTCGTGTGTAATCAGTAATCTAGCAACTACTATTACTCCATTCAAATTGCCATCAATAATTTGTCATAGCTTGCAATCTTGCTATATCTGAAAGAGTAGTAAACAGTACAGGGTAGCTTATGGAACCATTGTTACCCCCCCCCCCCCCCCCCCCCCTTTCTGGGCCACACAGCTGTTTGGAGCTGATAGCCCCCACCCCCAGCAGAGTACTGATTATCTGAAGTGCTTCAGCCAACAAGTCTGTGAGAAGGGGCATATTTATTCCTCTGTGTCAGGGTTTGGAGTCAATCAAAAAAAGAAGAGCATTTTGGAGTGAAGGATCTGTGGGGTGTGATAGTTAAAGTGGGTCACAGTGAAGTGGAGCGTTTCAGTATGTGCTGCAGCACGTTGTTCTCTGCCCAGTTCAGGCCTATTCAGGGTGTCACTGAGGTCACATGAGTTGCTGCTATTGAGAGTTTGCCAGAACAGCACATTAACTAAGTAACCTTGCAGAATGTGGACAAGGACAAAAGTGGGCCTGGCCCTGGCTCCTGTCATGCAGGCTGTTTTGAAAGAGGGGGGTTGCATCATTCATTGACTCGCTCACTCACTCATGCGCGCGCGCACACACTCGCACACACACACACCCACGCAACCTTGCCTCCCACCATGCAAAGAAAAGACATTGTATTAGTCAAAATACTTCTCATTAGCCCAAAATAACCTTTATAATGTATTGTGCTGGTCTATGGAGTAACGCCAGCTCCTTCAAAGAAAGTCTTGACATGAGTGCCAATGGATTTCTTGCTTATGACACACGCACAGAAGCACACTCAGACTTAATAAGACTGCGGTTGCATTATTTGAAATACAAACAGCCACCCAGGGCGGTAAGCCACCTTTGTTGTGTGTTGTCCTAGTGGACTTTAATAGGTTAACGCGAGGCGTCACACTGCATGACAGGACCACTGTTACTCTATGATTACACACTGGCTCACTAAAGGGGCTCCAACCCTGATTATTGATTTGATCATGGACAGATGACTTTAGTTTATCTATTTATTTAATACCCTCAGTATTAGTATTTCTTAATCCTTTTACGTTCAATCAGTTACATGCTTTTATTATTTACTCGGCTGCTTTGTTAAATATTTGCTCGATATCTCACTTTTGGGACGCGTCCCTGGGTGTGACCAACCACGGACGCTCCAATGGCAGCACATCTGTCATAGACAGACAGGTCGCGTCAGTGACCCCGAGGGTCCCACCCCCATTTATGAGTCACTGACGGACCCCTAAAGTCATTATTGCTCTCTTCCCCGTGAATACATCATAATTGCTCCTCCTCAGCTTGATTGGATTTACTGCACCTGTTTTAACTGTTCAAAAGCGTGCCGTTAAGGACTTCGTTGCTGAACGCAGGAGTTTGGTGATCCTGTCAGGTTTGGAAATTTGACGCGGAGCTTATTACTACCGCTGTTCCGGAGGAGGATGAGAACGTCATCCACTCTTCCGCACTACCCTCCAGGCTTGTCAATGCACAGGGAGGCAGTCTCTCTTCTCTACCAGTGGACTCCTTACTGGCAGAGGTCTGCAAAAGGGCTGTGGGCAAGCTTGGGTTTGAATGGCCAGCCTCTCAGCTGGAACAGGGGTTTAATAGGAGCCTGTATGATGGAAGTAGACTGGCTGCTCGCCAGCCCCCTCCCAGACAGCTCATGCCTCAGGTGCCGGACTGCCTGACAGGGGTCAGGCGCTACCGGGAGAAGCCCCTATCCCTCAAAGCCACTATCAAGGGCCTTTCCGGTGTGGATGTTTTGGGGATGGAAGAGCTCGGGCTGTTGAGCCTGTGGTGGCCCGTCACCTCAACCCCTCCCAGCGGATAACAACCGCTGGTCCTTCCCTGCCAGGTAAACTAGAGCGCTTCACCGCCTCTACTTAGCACAAGATTTACCAGGCGTCAGTGCAGTCAGTGAGGGCTCTGAACCCCTCCACTCTCCTGGCGGCCTACCAGTCCCAGCTATGGGAAGATATGGGCACTTGTCATAAGTGAGAAATCTCACTCATATTATCAAAGAACCGGAGTTACGCAATGTAACCCAAAGTTTTCATTTGTTATAAATGTATAACTTGGTGTAACATTTGAGCTGGCCGGGTCAAAATGCTTTGCTGCACTCGTAGAGATCTTATGCAACTAAAAGATTTGCTATCTTGGAACAGTATCCGACTTGACAGTACAAAATGAAGTACAGTACAGAATGCTCTACTGTATGTATGTATGTATGCATGTATGTATGTATCAGTAGAAAAAGATGTCTCAATGAATGTGTATGCGTCTAACCTTACACATGGGAAGGAATGGTTGGGGACCGACGTTATGTGGGAGGCACATATTTGGCCCAAATTACAGTTAGTTTGACGTTACCATGGTGCTGTTCCCTCACCAGCCTGGCAGGAGGTGGAGCAGCAGGTGGAGGAGGGCTGCAGCTCCATGAACCAGGGTCCCGGGGAGCAGGATGAGGAGAGCACCCAGGAGGCCAAAGGAGCAGTCCGCTACTCAGAGACCAGCCCTGGACCACACATGCAAGGTGAGTCCACTACAGAGACCAGCCCTGGACCACACATGCAAGGTCAGTCAACTATAGAGACCAGCCCTGGACTGCACATGCAAGGTGAGTCCAGTTACAGAGACCAGCCCTGGACCACACATGCAAAGTCAGTGCACTACACAGACCAGCCCTGGACCACACATGCAAGGTGAGTCCACTACTCAGAGACCAGCCCTGGACCACACATGCAAGGTGAGTCCACTACTCAGAGACCAGCCCTGGACCACACATGCAAGGTCAGTCCAGTTACACAGACCAGCCCTGGACCACACATGCAAGGTCAGTCCACTTCAATAGAGACCAGCCCTAGACCACACATGCAAGGTCAGTCCAGTGGGTTTGCTGTTCCATTCTCCACTACTTTGATCAATCAATGTAGACCGTATTGTTTTCATGTAATCTATAAACGGAGGTCCATACAGTGTACCATCTCCATTCTGCAGTACTTTTGGATTGTCTTGTTCAAGTGTGAGTGGCCTTCTGGATGAGTCCTTAGCTGAGTGGAAGGTGACACTGATTAAGCAGAGCCGTCTTGCCAGCCACGTAGAGCACACACTGTCCCGTGTAACATGACTTAGATGCCCCAGTGCCATTTTAACCTCGGTGCATTTTTACCGTCATGCTAGAACGTCATGTTAGTCATGTAAGGCCTTTAACAAATGACATTTCACGTTCCTTCACTGTCATTGCAGCCAGTCATGACCAGAAACGTCCTCTAGTTTAATAGAAGTGTAATATTGAATACCTCTATGCTTATGAATCAATAATAGAGCTTCCAACATAGTTTATGATCCTTAAAGATTAGATATTTGAATTATTGTTTGTTTCACGCTGCTGTTTGTCAATAGGCCTTGGAATTTCACGTTTAATGTCAAATAACTTTGAAAAAGCAATGAACCAATTTTTATAGTAACCTCTCACAAGGTGTTTTGGAACCCATTGCATATATTTTCATGTCAAAAAGGCGAAGTACGCTCACACACTAGGCTTAGGGACAGGAACTAACTATGAACCAATGTTTGACCGCACTTTAAATGGCAAACCTCTTTCTCTCTTCCCTCTCGTGCCCAGGCTTTGTGCCCCTAGACCTGGACGAGTGGTGGGCCCAGCGCTTCCTCGCCAACATCGACAAGCTGTCCTGAGGGCCTCCTTCACGTGACGGACCAGGAGGGGCTATGGCTGACTCCAGGGGGCGCTGTTGGAGATGAAACAGGGGGGTTCATCCGTGGAGTTTGCGCCCCAGCAGCAAGAGGGGTGATTGAGCCGCCAGAGAAGTGGCGCTGGGACGCCATGGCTAACCCCCCCCATGCATTTGAACTTTGACCTTTTTAACGTATGGTTTAATGAACAACACTAACTACTTGCTGTCTGACTTGGAGTTACACTGGAAAATCGAGCTGTGATGTCTCTCCTACACAACTCTATGGGCTGAGATGTCTATCATGAAAATTCAGTAAAAAAATATATTTTCAAGAAAGATGGTGTGACTTTTTTTGCTTAGTCATGGCATGAGCCTGCAGTACCGTAGGTCTCCAGAGTGTCACTGATGTAACAGTATGTTAATAACGGGGTTGATGGCTGCAGCAGCAACTAATATGATAATTAGTTGTATTGGAATTCAGTAACAATGATTCAGTTAAATTATTAAATATAGTGTATATATTTTACTCACGATGCTTTGTTACAATACCATCATTAGAGGAACAGAAACACTTGTTGAGATAATGCAATTGAGACTGAGAACTGACATTGGAATAAGTGTGGATTTTTATATAACCTGTACACGATCCGTAAAGTGAAGCATCCATGGCTGTCAAATATCTCAATGGCTTAGTTACAGAGGTTCTATCATCACATAATCTACACTTTAAATCAACTTTGAACTCAAATAGAAACAAAATGGTACAAAAAAACACGATTAACAAGCAACGTATTTGAAACGGGGGCATCAACGATGTGTTTAAAGTCACTGTTGGTAAGGATTTAAATGAGAAACACAAACTCGGTACATTGTTCATATTGTAGACTGCTGTCTCAAGAACAGACGTGCACCAGCACGCAGAAAGCTGACGTACAGACAGAAGTAGTGCTGGAGATCAGCTAGAGGTCACACAAGGGCTTTGCTGCGGCCACCATACTGTATCTATACAGCATAAACTACATCTCCCATGTCCTCCATACTGTATCCATACAGTATAAACTACATCTCCCATGTCCTCTACACTGTATCTATACAGCATAAACTACATCTCCCATGTCCTCTATACTGTATCCATACAGTATAAACTACAACTCCCATGTCCTCTACACTGTATCTATACAGTATAAACTACAACTCATGTCCTCTATACTGTATCTATACAGTATAAACTACAACTCCCATGTCCTCTACACTGTATCTATACAGTATAAACTACAACTCATGTCCTCTATACTGTTTCTATACAGTATAAACTACATCTCCCATGTCCAGCCAGCCACATCTACCCTCTAGAGACAGTCACTTTCAGATGGGGGTGAGGGGGTAAAGATGGCGTCCGCGGGCCTCAGTGCTTCTCCAGGGCTTTGGTCAGCAGTTCGTTGAGGCGGCTGATCATGGGCCGGGGATCGTCGTTGAGGCCGGCAGCGATCATGGCGTTGTCGTAGATCTGGAGAAGGCAGAGAGATCACAGACGGTTCAGAACAATCCTCCTAGAACGCGTTGATATGCCTGTTACATATCTGCACTGTATATCTATGTGGTGTGAGTGTGAGGGGAACCCCTACCTGTTCCAGCAGTAGACCCGCCAGTTCTGAGTCCGAATCCTTCAGCGCGTGCATCTTCTTGATCAGGTCGTGTCTGGAAAGGGAGGCAGTGCCAAAAGGGTTTTTGTCAGGCCAAGACCTTTAACCTTTAACACTGTTTGCAGTCATTCCCCTGTCTGGCCCGGTTCTACTTCTTTGCTGTCAGTTCTCTTATCCTGTGTCCCGGCCTCCCCCTCTTACCCAGCATTGATCTCCAGCGTGGGCTGCAGGATCTGGGCTCTCTCCTCCGAGCTGCGTGCCATTTGCTGGGTGCGCAGGAAGTGGCGGGCCGCGCCCATCTCCAGCACCGTGATCATGGCAGGGTGGGTGTCCAGGCGAGGGGTCACCTAGCGAGGGGTCAGGTGTCAGATCACAGCACATGCTTATTCAAACGGTACTTGTGTTGGTCAGTGGAGCAAACTCGGCTTTGTCAGGGTCGTTACCTTGACGCCGGTGACTTTGGGGCCAAGAGCGTTCCTCATCCAGGCCATCAGGTCCTCCGACTGCTCCTCCGTCAGACGCTCGGAGGCTAGGGATAGTGGGAGGCAACAGGAAGGCCGTTAGTCAGGGGTTCAGAGGTCACGCGACGGGACACATTTAAATGCTGCCTGAGCGAGGCTAAAAGACAGGGTGACACACCTGGCTTGCTTTCCTGGTACTTCTCCTCCTTGTAGTGGTCAACCACAATGTCCGTCTCCACGGAGATCATCTTCTTCTTGTCAAACTCCCGCAGGTGGAGCAGGGTGAGCTCGTCAAACTGCTCGTAGCAGTACAGCACCTGGAGACGTGACGGGGGGAAAGGTTACGCAGCGTTAAATAGATCCTAAAGCAACCCACTAAGTCAAACAAACATAGCCCACACAATACACAGAGAAAAGATGGCCGACTGGAAAGAAAGATGGCCGTGTGTGTGTGCTGTCGCTGGGCTCTCACCTCCATCTCCTTCTGCTTCATGGCCTCGTAGTAGGGCGAGTGCTCGGCCAGGTGGCGGTTGGGGGCGCACAGGTAGTAGATGTTGCGGGTGCCGGCCTTCATGCGGGAGCTGTACTCCATGAGGCTGGTCTGCTGGCCCGCGGGCAGCGCCGATGACTCAAACCTCAGCAGCTTGGCTATGTCCTCCTACATGGAGCGGCCATCACATGGGAGAGGCTATGAGAAACACCACCCTTCAACTTTGGTCTACTGGACAAACTGTGGTCTACTGGACAAACAGCGGTCTACTGGACAAACAGCTGTCTACTGGACAAACAGCTGTCTACTGGACAAACAGCTGTCTACTGGACAAACTGTGGTCTACTGGACAAACTGTGGTCTACTGGACAAACTGCGGTCTACTGGACAAACTGTGGTCTACTGGACAAACTGTGGTCTACTGAGCAAACTGTGGTCTACTGGACAAACAGGGGTCTACTGGGCGGCAGGCAGTTCCTGTGGCGAGCGTACCTTGACGTCCTGCTCGTGACACGTGACGATGCCCTCCCTCATGAAGAGGCCGTAGTCGTCAAAGAAGTGGGCGTACTTCTCCGGGTCCTTCTTGCTCTGGTCCAGCAGGAAGCGGATCACGCGCTGTTGCAGCACGTCACGCAACTTCCTGTGGAGAGGGGAACAGGAAGAAGACGAGGTCTGCTTATGGTGGATATTAATGTAGGATAGTGCAGGAACAAAACCAATACAAGGGGGCATGTCAATAAATATATAGGAGTACATTTGTTGAGTATGCAGGACCTCCATCTCACCTGATGAGGGCGCTCTCTTGCAGCAGTTCTCTGCTCAGGTTGAGCGGGATGTCTTCACTGTCCACCACACCTGTACGCATGCACAGACACACACATGAATATGCACATTCATTTTATTTTTATTATTATTATTTTGCATGAACGATGGATAGTTAAGGACATTAAAGACACGTGTGTGTGTGTGTGTGTGTGTGTGTGTGTGTGTGTGTCGCTCAGACAAAGGGGCGGACCTCGGAGGAAGCGCAGCCACTTGGGCAGGATGTCGGTGGCCTTGGTCTGGATCAGAACCTTCCTGCTGTACAGAGCCACACTGGAGCCCATCTCCCTGCTCACGTCAAACATGGTCGGCTTCTGCTCGTACACACAAACACACACTGTAAGTTGTAGCTGTGTGTAACAGTACTAGAAAGAATGAGGTTTGTAAGGATTTATAACCGGACTAAGAAGTGAAGCCAGAGTCAGGCTTATGTGCGCCCACACGCTGTCAGTCCAGTCAGTCCGGTCCTGGCCCTTGGTCTCCTCACCTGGTCTGGCACGTAGAAGATGCTGCGGATGTTGAGCGGGGCGTCGGCACGGTAGTGCAGCGTGTAGCGGGGCCTGTCATAAGCCTGGGCCACGTAGCGGTAGAACTCCTCGTGCTGCCACTCGCTGATCTCCTTGGGCTCCATGGTCCACAGGGCCTGTGCAGGGGGGATGGGGTAGACGGGCCACTTACACCTGGTTTAGGTAGCATAGGCCGTCTGTGTGGGGAGGCTGTTCACTGACCGAGCGACACGAAACAGGGCTGGTCTCACCTGCAGGGTGTTGAGTCTGCGTCCGTTCAGGAAGATGGGGAAGCTGACAAAGTTGCTGTACTTGGTCACCACGTCTGGAACGACACAGACACACAGCCGTTAGTGCAGTCACCCGGCTCCTGATTGACAGTTTGAACGGGAGCCGACTCCCTGGGTGGTGTGAGGAGAGACTGCTGGAGGAGGGGGTGAGGTGGAGGAGGAGGAGGAGGAAGGGGGGGCAGCTGGTACCTTTGACTCTGTCCTCGCTGGAGAACTCCTTGCAGTCGTCTTTGAGGTGCAGCACGATCTTGGTGCCCTGTCGGACACCGCTGGCCTCGGCGACCTCAAACAGGCCGGAGCTGGGGGGGGAACACGTCACACAGCGGTCAGTCTGTGGCCCCAGAGATAGCATGAGCAGTACCATCAGCCATGGACTCTGGTCACACAGGGTAGACCTGTATAATATAGCAAACCACCCATGTTGGAGGTTCTATTCCTTACCTTATCTCCAATACCTCCTTCCCCTCTCCCTGCCCATTTCGTTTTTCTTACCCGTCGGAGGACCACTTGTATCCGGGCACATCAGGCTCGGCCGACTGGGAGTAGACGTCCACCCGGTCAGCCACCATGAAGGCAGAGTAGAAGCCCACGCCAAACTGGCCGATAATGGAGGTGCTGGCCTCCGCCTGGTCCTGCAGGGCATCCAGGAAGGCCTACAGCCACAGGAGAGAGAGAGACAATGAGGCGTATGCAGGTAGACAACTGCAAAGGAAGGAAACAGAGGGTGAAACAGCTGGAGAAAACGGCAATACAAGCAGGTGCAGTGAGGGGGGGGGGGCCCTAGAAACAGCCTAGGATCCATTAGCTACCTTGGAGCCTGAGCGAGCAATAGTTCCCAGGTTGGCCACCAGATCCGCTTGGTTCATCCCCACTCCTGTATCCTGTTGAGAGGAAGAGAACAGAGTTGGAGCAGCATCTTCAGCTGTTACCCACAACTGACTGGAGATGCTGTACACACATCGCCACAAACCAAATGTCTACTGTGCCACATTTATCCACCAGGTGGCAGACATATGAGCAGAACTGTACAATAAATGGTACATAAGTGGGATTTGAAGCGGAAAAAAAACTGCAATAGATAAAATATCAAACACGGATGAAATGAATGTATAAAGATATGTGCTACGGCATGCAGAGTGATACATCAGCTAAATCCATTTTTAAAAGGTTTGTTCTTGACCAAATATCCTTTCCATATGAAATGAGCCTACCTGAATAGTGAAGGTGCCCTTGGCAGAATCAGTCTGCAGATGGATCTCCATCGGTGCCGTCTCACCTCCTCCGGTGATCAGCTTGTGTCGCAGTTTCTCCAGGGCATCGCTGCCGTTGGAAATCAGCTCTCTGATGAACACCTGACGGGAAGGACAGGTGACGACAGAAGGATTTCACGTCAGAGAACATCAAAGCATCCGCAAAGTAACAAGTGATTACGCATTTGAATTAAAGGGGCATGCACTTTCAAATTGGTTACTATGACAAATGTAAAATGCAACACCCTTTATATCTTACGTTTCCATTCAGCCTTCAAGTGCACAAAACATCTTTGAGTTAAACCCTGGTTAACAATGTACCGCTAGTGCTTCCGTGCTGACTGCCTCTCCCTCACACTCACCTCCTTCTCAGAGTACAGCGACCTGGCAACAATATCCAACAGCTTCTTGGTCTCAGCCTGGAACTCATGCTTAGAGAAGGTGCCTGCCACAATATACAAACAAACACATGTCTTAACTACCCAGCAAGACAGAATACCCATTGCATCGTATTATATACACAACCTTTATCAGAAGATAAGGGAAGTGATAAGACAAGGTTCTATCACCTTTGACGTCTTCCGTGTCGCTGATGATGGTGTGCAGGGGCTCCTCATCGGGGACTTTCTCAGCTTCCTGGGTACTGTAGTAGGAGCACTGGGTCAGGCCAGGGTGCTTGGAGCTCCACACACGAGGTCTTGTCCATTTATACTGCTGTCTCACTCGGGCATCTACTCACAGAAAGAACAGGAAAGTAACTATGATGTGTAGTGTGCGCATTAGATCTGGTGGACCATTAGTGCCTGGCATCGAGATCAGGATGGACTCTGCTATTCTTACTAGAGATGCAGGGTTCATCGGCACCACACAAAACATTATTTTGGAGTAGACAAACTCAAATGCTGTTGTCAAACAAAACCAGTACAGTATTTCATTGACAGCTGCTTTGATTTATTACAGAAGCTACGTAGTCCGTACTACAGCAACCTTCGAACGATTTTTTCTGAAGCGTGAATTCTGAACAATTTCTGTTCGTTTTTTCCAGGATTGTGTAACAGCAATATAGCTACGCAGTTGCAGCAGTTAACGGTGACAGGCTAACTTGGGCTAACGTCGTAAATTAACTGTCAACTACTTTAGTACTTACCTCCAGTGAACGAGCTTGTGACAACCCTTGTACTTCCCGATGACAAGAATCTTGAGTTAGCCCTTTGAGAAGAACTCAGGGCAAAATTAAACAATTTAAGGCAGCGAGACATTTTCATGCACTGAGAGGTCGTTTGACCTATTCTACACACGCTTAGTAAAGTCTGCGACCGCCGTCAGTTTGGGCAGGACCAGCTGGCGCCTTCAAATGACGTAGCATACGGTGTTCAAAGCGCTGCCAGTCTGGAAAATAAATCGTAAATTCTAGGCATTGAACATAATTAAAATGGTTATATATAGAGGCAAATTAAGAGACAATGCAAATGTATCTGCACCCAATGTAACTTTTGGTCAAGAAAAGAACTGTGTTTGACTGAAACTACGGTCATTGGATATAACTGTATAATGTTCTGAAATACAACACATTGAATGACTGGTGTACTGCGGTTCAAGTGTACTCCATAATAAAGGTCCCATGATCGCCCAGTAATGTTGCTCTTGGGTTTTAAACCTGTTGGTATATTGTGAAGAATGAAACAATTTTTCTATTAGACATAAAACAACTTCAGTCTCACCGTTTTTTTTTTTTTACAACATGATTAAAATAGATGCATATTCAGAAAAGCAGTTTTTTAATTCAGAGGCAAAAGATCTGTTGCACACAGTTTATTTAACAATATGGTATATAAGTACGAAATGAGACGTTTGAACCAGTTTTTACAGTGATTTCATTCTTATTTTTTGCATATTTACAGTATTGTCCACCTGCATGATTTAAATAAGAGAACAGTTCACCCTCGATTCAAGTTTAATGCAAGAGGAAAAAGGATGCACAGAACTCCCCAAAATACAAATCAGCAGTCTTAACAGGTATATCCCACCACAGCGAGGAGACCGGGATCCACGTTTCATCATGAAAATGTCTGTAGATTGAAGAAAAACAAAGCAACACATCATGTGAAACATTTGCAGTAAGACAGAAATGCTGGGTCCAAGCCAGTAGAAAGGAACAATCCGGCACCTGTGAATGAACAAACGTTTGTGCAGGTTTTTTGCCCACCTGCATGTTGTGTTTGAGTGTGTCCATGATAGTTCCTAGCTCTATACAAATACGTTTATCTCCCATAGACTGCAAACAGAAAAGCAGGAAAGAAAATCTTTCCCAACGCCGTGTCATTTTGAAAAAATTGTATATTAGAATAAATTAGCCAGGAATGAAGAGAGAGAGAGAGAGAGAGAGAGAGCAAGAGGCAAAACCTGGCAAGAAGTTGAAACTAATTATTTTTACAGTCTTCTCAACACAAAAACCTCATCTTGCAAAGGTACAAAATCAAAAATTTGAATAATAAAACGAAATATTTTTTGTTTTGAGAAGTTTCTTTAAAAAAAGTCCATACCAGAGCATAACAAATGAAAAACAAATTAAAAATAACACAAAAGACCAGGACAGAATTCTTTTCATGGCTGGTCTGAACCAAAAAATATATTCTTTATGTCTTAATTCTCCTCTTTTTAACAGCAATCATTCTAATATCTCCACGTCGGGAGAAATAACCGTCCCTTGGTTTCAGGAACCGTTCACAGTCCTTAGGCCTCATTTGAATCAATTCTTTAAACTTTTAAAGTCAGTCAGTACAAAAAGTTATTGGTTTGAAAACATAACAAGGCCTTTCGTTTCAAGTTACGAAATGCTACAATCCTTCAACAAACTTTTCTAGTGTGTCTCCCGTGGTGTCTCCAACCATACTCATGTCATTACTTAGTCCCACGCGATTTGGTGTGTTAAGCTGCGGGAGCATGGCGCTCTGCTCCGGCGTGCCCATGTGTCCCTGCTCCATAGAGCCCGGCATGGGGCCTCCTAGGCTGGGGTGGGGCGAGCTGACGTGGAGTGTGCCGTGCTGGGGCGAGGGCTGCGGCTGTATCCGCGGGGAGGGACTCGAATGCGGGGGCTGCTGCGAGGGGGGACAGGGAGACTGCACCGGGGCCGGAGACCGTACCTGGTTGCCCAGCGCGTTGGTCATGGCCTGGCTGGGCAGGTGAGCTCCTCCCTGTGGCGGGCCTTGGAGCATGTGGGGCTGGGGGCTCATGGAGTTCGCCTGGGCGGGAGAGCCCATCTGCTGCTTCATCATCTGCTGCTGCTGTTGCTGCTGCTGGAGCAGGCGCTGCTGCAGGAGGTTGGAGCCGTCCATGCCCATGCCGGGCTGGCCCATTTGGGCCATAGGAGGGAGCTGGCCCATGGGCCCCCCAGCTCCCTGCATAGCCATCTGCTGTGGCATGCGGAGCTGAGAGTAGCCCGTGGCCCCTGGCTGCTGCTGCTGGGGGAACTGGCCGTGGCCCTGGGGCATGCCTCCCTGCTGCTGAGCGATCTGCTGCATGCGGAGCAGCTGCCTGCGGTAGAGCTGTTGGTTGCCGTTGTGAGCCTGGTTAATCATCTGCCCCTGGGGGCCCATGCTTTGGGGCCCTGCCTGCTGTGGAGGCTGCTGCTGCTGCTGCTGCTGCTGCTGCTGGGGGGGCATCCCAGGCCTGGGCACCTGGCCTGCCTGCATAGCTGCCATGGCCTGCATGCCTGCCTGGGGCCCCAGCATGGCCTGGGGGGTCTGCTGCTGCTGCTGGGGTTGGTTGGCTTGGTACTTGGCCGTCCTCTGCTTGATGAAGGCAGCCATGAGGTGGGGGTTGGACTTGAGGATGTTGAGGACCTGCTGCTGCTGCTGAGGTGAGCTGGGCGACTTGAGAGTGCGCAGGAGGTCCTGCAGGGCGTTGGGGGCGTTGTTGCCGGGCATTCCCCGCGGCATGCCCTGCTGCTGGGGCGTCATACCCGCCTGAGACGGCCCCTGGGGGGACATGACCCCTGATAGCTGAAGGCCCTGCTGCTGCTGCTGCTGGGGCATCATGGGCCTCTGCATGTGCTGGGCCTGGTGTGGCGTGGGGTTTCCCTGAGCCTGCTGGCCCACCTGCTGCTGGGGCCCTCCCTGGGGGTTGGGCATGCCTGGTCCCCACTGGCCCTGCGGCATGGCCTGCATCACCTGGGGGCCTCGCGGGCCCCCCATCATCTGCATCTGGCCCGCCATGGGCCCCACCATGCGGGGGTGGTTCATGGGCACTCCGTTCATGTTCATGGCGTAGCTCTGCTGCTGCTTGGCCTTCATCTCAATCTGCAGGGCCACCTGCATGGCGGCCAGCGGGGGCTGTTGTTGCTGGGGCTGGGGGGGCAGCTGCTGCTGCTGTAGCTGAGCCTGCTGCTGCTGCTGCTGCTGCTGCTGCCCCATGTTCATGGGCAAGGGAGACTGCTGCTGATGAAGGGGAGAGGACTGGGGCCCAGGCTTGCCCTGTGGAATGGGCGTAGGGGGCTGGCTGCCGCGGCCGTTGTTGGGGTAGCCCTGAGCCATGGCGGCCTGGTTGTGGGGCTGTTGCTGCTGCTGCTGCTGCTGCTGCTGGGGCTGGCTGCCCATGGGCTGGGGGGTCTGGGGCGTGCCGGGCTGCTGGCCTGAGGTGGGCGTGCCGGGTGCGGTTGAGGTAGGTGGCGACGGCAGGCTCTGGGGCCCCCGGCCCGCCATGGTGGCCATGCGACGCCGCATCATCTGGGCCTGCTGCAGGCGGTGCTGAAGCTGCTGCTGCCGCAGCTTCTGCTTGATGTTGAGGCAGAAGGGCACGGGGCACTTGTTCTCCTGACAGTGCTTGGCGTGGTAGCAGCACAGCGCGATGAGCTGCTTGCACACGGGGCAGCCGCCGTTGGTCTTGCGCTTGCAGCCCTTGGTGTGCTGGACGACCCGCTTCATCTTCTGGCAGGACGGCAGGGAGCAGTTGGCGTTGCGGCACTGGCAGGCGTGCACCAGGGACTGGATGCAGCGCTGGATGCTGAGGCGCCGGCTCTCCTGGGGGCTCTTGGAGGCCTCACCGCCCTGGCCGTTGCTGTCATCGTCCAGGCCCAGGCCCCACTTCACCATCTGGTGCTCGTGGCCCTTGGCGGCGTAGCAGTTGATGCATAGGTCAAAGTCCTGGAGGGGGGGGGAAGAGGGCAAAAAGGACAGAAAGGGATCATGCATCGTCCAAAGCGTACCTAACACCCAGAGCGCTAACCCGTGTCTCCCAGCGGACGTACCTCGCACACGGTGCAGTGCCAGCGCGTCTCCACGTGGTGTTTGCACTCGTTGCAGGTGTAGACGAAGCGGTCCTGGCCCTGGTTGTGCAGCTCCACCAGCATGCACATGGAGCTCCACTTGCAGCGCCGCAGAGAGCTGAACTCCCAGTGCTTGTCCCGGGCCAGCGTCAGGAAGGCGTCGCGACCGTCCATCAGGTCGCAGGACAACAGGGGGTCGGGGTCCATGATGGGGGGCAGCGTGTTGATGACGGGTCCAGAGAGGAGGTGGATGGTGAAGAACACCTAGGAGGGAGGAAGAGCAGGAGAGGGTTGCTGAAGTCATCCAGTCGAGCGTGGCCGAGACACAGTAATCAGTGGGACTGGTGACCGGTCAAGACTGACAGAAAAGGCTGACAAATTTCTACGTTTTCATTTAGAAAATGACACACAGTGAATGACTGTTAAATGTTTGTGCTGCTGTAGTGGCGGCCTGTTAAGGACCCCGAGCGGCAGCAGGCCGTGAGGCGCCCACCTCCTTGTGCTTCTCCAGCGTGGCGTAGAGCTTCTGGGACAGGTCGTTGGCCACGTTGGCCATGCCGGGTTTCTTCTTGTTGGCTCGGCTCACACTGCTCTTGTTCTTGTTTGTCTTCTTGGTGTTCTTCTTCTTGGCGTTCTTGCTGTCGACCGTGGCTCCCTGGCGACAGAGGGAAACGTGAGACAGGGACCACGGGGTTATGTAAGGCCGGCGAGGCCACTGAACACTCCGAAATCATGGAGAGACTTTGGGGAGAAGAGTCTGGGACTGAGGCCCAGATACCTATGTATTGTGTTTGGCATGGAGGGAGCATTCTCACTCGCTCTTCCAGTTTCAGTGTTTATTTACCCAGCCGTCCGTCTTTACCTCTGGGATGTCGCAGGAAGCAACGTTTTCCTCTTTCTTCCTCTCCTCCTCCTCCTGCTCCAGCTCCTTGATGCTCTCCTCCAGCACGTTGGGCCAAAAGTCCCCCTCAAAGTAGGGCAGCTCGTTGGCGCTGGTCAGGCGGTCTTCTGTGGCCTGCTTAAAGATGTCCTGCACACACACAGAATAACGTCAGTGGACATTGCAGAGGGGGAGGTTGAATGTGAACCATCTAACCTTGAAACAAATAAATTCATTTATTTGTCATTAGCAAAAACCAGACTTGTACTACGAAGCGAGGTCACAGGCTTACTCCGCTGAGTCCGGGAGTAACTTTGAGACGCTGGGTGTAAGTTCCCGATGAACCCATACAAAAGATGGGTACATTTTACCAGAGCTATGTTGTCATAGCAATTTATCATAGTCTTTGTCTTTTAAATAATTCAAGATCCATACTTCGTTTCACAACATATAGGTGTTATAGGTCCGCTAAGTCCCAGTTAGCTTTCAAAAAGTGTTGTTCTAACTTTAAAATCCAGTCTACTGTAACAGTTAAGAGTATAATTAAAAAAAAGTATTATATAATCTCGAATGCGCTTTACGCTCGGGTTGAAGCTGAATTGATTGTTAGAATGAAGTTTTTCTTAAATTCCCCATTCTCTCGCCGATGTCTTGGCATCTGAACAATCTTTATTGTTGTCACATATTAGATCCTTACATCTAAATTATAGGCTATTACCAATGAAACCAGAGACCGTAATGCACACATGGTTAAAATGATAATTCATAGAGGTTTGTTTATATTCATTTGGGAAGAGTATAAATTGACCGTTGTTGCAGAAACTAGCTGTTACGACTTTTCTCTCGGCAATGCGTTGACAAGATTTAGCCGTTAACATTTCTTAAACTACTCATATCCTGACATTATCAATGTAATATCTTCCGGGCTCAAAAATACGGAGCATGAGCCATCACGAGAAAAACTCTGCCTACGCTGCCAACCGTGCCCCTTTTATGTGAACACGCACAAAGTCCATGAAGTGACTCAACTAACAAACTTCTCAATCACCGTCATTGTACCGTTTAACACCCATTTAGGTAATCAGAGTTTGTCAACACCGACCTTCCTTGAGTTTAATCGGAGTAGTTTAAACTCCCTTCCTAGCATAGGTCTCAGGGTAGAAAAACCCCTCGCAAAAAAACCCCACATCCAACAACATAACGGACGCATTGGGCTTTCACAAAGAACGCATAGAAACCAGACCCCTTGCCTTAGACCACGTGCTGATCATCATCGCCAACTAACCTTGTAGTCGTGCAGGATCCTCTCAGCGTAGGCCTTGTCCAGCATCTTCCTATACCACTCCTGCAGCCTCTTGGGCTTAGGGATCTTCTGGTCCACAGGGTGGCAGTGGAAGATGTAGTCGTCCCCCTCGCTGGGCGGGCAGGCCCAGATGTGCCCCATCACGTACCTGCATGGGAGCCGAGCCAGGGGGCGCTTTGGTTAACGTGTCGGACCATCAACGCGTGCTTTCACAACCATGAGGACGAGTCCATCATTAAGAAAACATTTTTTATCGACTATATATTGTTTTCTTCCAGATCCCATTATCTTGTGCCCTTATGCAATAAGTTAAATACAATTTAAAAACAAAAACTAACAATCATTAACTACCGCGACGCAAACCTACCCCAGTTTCTTGACGTACTCCAGGTAGCCGATCAAGATCTCATGGTAGACGGCTGTCCTCAGCAGGCGGGGCTTGAAGAAGTGAATACTGTCCAGGTAGGAGATGTACACCCGCCTGCACAGGGAAACAGAAGGACAGCGCTGGTTAGCGGTGGTGTCGGGCCGACACGCTGAAGGGTTGGTGGTGGCGCCGGGCCGGGGGTCTTACCTGGTGTTGGGCATCGGGCACTCAGAGCCATACTCCTGCACGTGCATGCCGAAGAAGCACACATCCGTCCCGTCGATCTCCTCAAACGCAAACAGGGCCTTGGTTCTGTAGGGGAAGCTCTCCATCATTTCCCCGGAGTCCACGAACCTGCGGGATGGAACGTTCCGGACCTCAATGTGGGCTTTTGGAAAGGAGTGTTTTAAAAATCCATAGAATAACTACAACAGGGTTCCCACTCTCTTTTTAAGAAATTCCTTCCTTGGACATTTTCCTGGGGGTTTTCTTGACAACACAGGACGGCACTAACTTACAAACGGTCATTGAAGTCAGCGGTAGACCTAGCATAGACACGTATAACCCCAGTTTTAGTCTGTTAATGATGCAGGGTTCACAAAGTGTTTCAGGTTCATTACAGGTGACGGTTACTCCCATCACTGCTAACTGTACACTAAGGTGCTTGGTACAAGCTTGAGCCCCACACAGAGACCAGCGAGGCCCTACCTGGACTTCATGCCGGGCTTGACCTCCACCGTTTTGTCGGAGCTGGCCACCACCCGCACAAACACTTCACCGGCTTCAGGGTGGTTCTGCCTCTTCAAGTATTTGTTGACTCGGTCCTCGATGTAGGTTCCTAACCGCGTGGTCTGCAGCCCTGGTGGACGAGAACAAACACACCACCATTTAGTTTAGATCCCGACCTTTCTCTGAGTCCACGAACAGAGAAAAATATTGAATTAAAAAGGTGACACTATTGAAAACTCACTTTTGGCGGCAAACTTGTTTTCTTTTCTGGTTTTGCCAGACTTTTTCAGACAGTTGTCGCAAATGAAGCTAGTGGAAAAGCAGAGCGTTAAACGATCGCGTTGAAGTGTGTCCGTGATCACAAACACTTCTCTTAAAAAAACGGGGGAAGACTTTAACGGTGACACACAGCCCTAAAGCAGACCCTCACCCTGAGGGCCAGATGACGTCGTGGTGCAGCACACAGATCTGGTGCATCTTCCTCCCACAGTCTTTACATTCTACAAACCTAACAGAGAGAAGCGGGCATCAGGAGAGGGACAGAGGGGGCAAAGGGCTGAGACGCTGCATGACAGCAACAATCTGCCGGCTTAGGCAGAGGCTGGCCTGTGCAATACTCACGGCTCAGGGTCCAAAGAGTCGTTTTTCTTCTTTTCAAACTGCTTTTTTGAAATCATACTGAATAGGAAAAGAGAGAGGATTGAGAAACAGTAAGGTGCCCAGTCTAAGAAGCAAACGCATTACTTACAAAAAAGATTTGCTCTTCATCAGACCCCCCCGTCAGACCCTCCATAAGACTCCCGATAATGCAGGTGACCATGGACAGCGTGTAGCCCACCTCCTTAATAATTCATGTTATTTAAGTAGCCCGTCTCTTTGATGGGCCCCTCACGGAGAGACAGCGGGGGAGGAGGGACTTACGTCTGGGGCTGCGCCGGGTCGTCGCCCAGGGTCACGCTGTCACCCTGGATCTCGTTGAAGCACTTCTCACAGAAATGATACCTGTCGGCAATAAGGCCATATTTGGGTGAGCTGCAGCCAGCGTACACACAGTAGCAGCAACCGGCAGGCGGGTGGAGGAATGCGGAGGGAATGGCGCGCAGCACAACCGCGGAGGAACATGGGTGGCGAAGAGAGAGAGAGAGAGAGAGAGAGAGGCGGTGGACACACACACACACACACACACATACACACACAGGGCAGGGCACATGTTAGTCACCATGAAACACGGTCATGCCACAGTCTTGCTCGCTCCTTGGGTCTTTAACACGGAATGGAGGACAGACATGCTACTTTAAATGCTTTGTTAAATGAAGAGCCAGGACCATGAGTCGACTAGGATGAAATATAAAAAAAACACATGCATTAGAATAAAGATCCTTCAGTTTCACAAAAACATTCAGTCAGTTCTCATCAATTGTGTCAGGTCAGGTGACTAGAGAGAGAGGGGAGGGGTTGTTAAATGTTTGGTGGGACAGGTTGTAATGGTAGTGAAGGTACAGGCTCAGATCATGCAGGGGGGCAGGTTCAACACCACTAGCTTAATCTATCATCCCAGAATAGTTTTGCAGCACTCTGAAGTGTGGCTCTACTTGATCTTGTTAAGCACTTTCTTCCACATCTACAGCAGCCATTACTTTGTCAAACACACCGCCTTGCTGCCAGAGGTGCTTTATTACATACTAACAGGCCTCAGAGAGAGTCCAGTAGTGTGTTACTCTACAGACTCCACTAAATGAAAGCTGCACTGCACCTTAACGACTCCTCTGCTGCAGTAGCGGTGTGTGAACTGCAGGGGGAGCAGTGGAGTCTGTGGCTGAGAGGACTTTGGAGAGGAAACACTAGCTCCACATCATGCATATTTACTGAGGCACAACGTAAGGGACGCGACTTTACACCGTCTGTGTCACCCAAGTGAAAGAATGTAACTAGTGCCTATAGATCTATGTTCTCTACAGCCTACTGAGGACATAGTCCTACGCCCTGTGCTAAGCCTGCTCCTCTTACCTGTGCGGACCCCCACTGACCACCCGGACCACCCAGCGGCAGGCGGGCCGTCCCTACCTGTTCTGGTAGCTGTAGTACGTGCCGTCCCTGGAGATGGTGCACAGCTGCTTGCCGTAGCAGCACAGCGTCTGGGGGGAGAACTCGTACTGCGGACACACACACACACACACACACACACACACACACACACACACACACAGAGGGAGAGACACCAGCGTTAGCCACACCCACATTTTGAGAGACCCATCTGAAGGCGTGCCATCTCCCCAGCGCTGCGCTGCTCGTCTCACCTTCCTGCCGCAGCAGTAGCCCAGGGCCTGCATGACGGGGTCGATCTCCGCCTCAAACACCTCGGCCAGCTTGGTGCAGTACTTGTAGACGCGCGACGTCTTGCGGTTGTAGAGCCAGGCGTTGTTGAACATCATCCAGATGTCCTCCACGTACTGCCAGGGCTCCTGGTACTGGCCCGTGTCCAGCTTCCTCTTGATGGTGGACAGGTCGATGGGGGTCTTCACGATTTCAAAGTAGTCCTGGTGGGGGAGGGGTGGATGAAATGATCACTCGAACGAGGAACACCACACAACTTTCAAGCCTCGGTAGAATCATTTGAAATGGTTTGGAATGGAGGTTGAGTGTGTGCGATGGCGTGTGTGTGTGTGTGTGTGTGTGTGTGTGTGTGTGTGTGTGTGTGTGTGTGTGTGTGTGTGTGTCCTCACCGGGATGCCCAGCAGCTGGGGGTCCACAGGCTGTCTGAAGGGCAGGGACTCGGGGTCTTGCCTGTACAGGGCCTCCAGCGTGGAGATCAGGGCCTGTCTCAGCTCCTCGGGCTTGAAGACTGCAGAGGACAAACGGGGGGGGGGGGGGGGGTGCTGTCAGTCATCTATTCTGAGACGACACCCCCGTATCTAAAGTCTCAACATTACTGACAGCAGTCGCATCATTTGGGCCGGGTCAAAAGGCTACACTCTGCGTAGAACAGGGATGTGTCTAGGCTCCTTACTTTTCTTGCGATTCTGGGTGGGAGAGGAAGAGGCCCCGTTGGCCCCACCCTCGTCCTCCTCTTTGGGTTCTGCCTTGATGTTGGGTTTCTTCTCCTCCGTCTCCATGGGCTCCTGCTTTGGTTCGCTGCGCTCCCTCTCCTCCCTCTTCACCGTCAGTGGTTTGGTATCCTCCTCCTGTTAAAGAGGGGACACACACACACACACACACACACACACACACCATCAGTACTGGACATACCGGCTAAACCTCAGTCTCATTCTGAGAGGACTGTCCACTGTTTTCCCGGCTGGGCCGTACCTCCATCTTAAAGTCGGGCTGCCTTTTCCCCGAGCCACAGTCCTCGTCTTTGACCTCGGCCTTGGTCTCCGGGACGCTCCGGTCGGGCAGGGCCTGCTGTGAGTGGACCTCGGCCACGGAGCCGGGGGTGGGCACCCGGTGGTCTATGCTGGCTGCTGCCTGGGACAGCTGGTGGGTGGGGGGGGGGGGGGGGGAGAGAGACGCGGTCACAATCACACCGTCTGTTACATGTCACCCAGGAAGACACGGGAGGTCTTTAACTATGTAATACTACAAAAACCACAAATCAAGATTATTGTTGATCCAAGACAGATGTTTTAGTAAAATGAACAAGAGGGTTACTCTGGAGGTTTACAATGAGGGAAAGTGGTCATGACTGTAAGCTCATACTATCTACTTAACCCCATAACTGACGGTAGTTCACTACACATTCACCATGCACACAAAGTGACTCACTTCAAAATCTAACGGAAACTCAATTTGGAACCCAATCTGCATTTGCTTACAACAAACAAGTATTGATTTAATCAGAATACTCTAAACGAGTGTCAGTATGAGCTTTGAGCCACGACCGAGCTGGGCCAGAGCACAGAGGCCTGGAGGGGGGGGGAGCCAGGGAGCAGTGTGTGGCGTCTCACCGGCGTGCTGGGGTGCTGCGGCTGCACCGAGGCCGGCTGCTGCATCACGCCCTGGGCCTCAGGCTGCAGGGGCTGCAGAGGTGTGAGCGGCTGGGAGGGGGCGGGCGGCGTGCCCAGGGCAGAGGGGGGGCCGGGGAGGCCGCCGGGGATGTGGGTGGGGGTGGAGGAGGGCCCGCCCGCCGAGGCAGGGGTGGAAGGCTGGGTCTGGGGGGGCGCGTGAAGCTGCTGCTGCTGCTGGAGGTTAGTGGAGGGCGGTGGGGTGGCACGCAGCGGGGACTGGGTCAGCTGGGGGCCCAGAGAGCCCAGCGCGTTTAGGGGGAGGTTAGAGGTCGGCGGCTGCTGGGAGAGGGGGAGGAGGGGGGGACAGAGAGGGACACCCACAGTTTACTACACCAGAGCCTTTCAGCACTTCTCATCCACACCTTCAGGTCAAAGCACACAGAGGCTCCTCCTCACCTGGGTGACAGCGGCCCCGGCCGACGGAGGGCCCAGGCCTACATTCACGCTCAGGCCCCCGGGCCCGCCCGCCGAGGGGAACTGGTTGGGGGGCAGGAACTGGCCCTGGTTGCCCGGCTGGCCCACCATGTTGTTGCCGTGGAGCCCCACCATGCCCTGGGCCTGGGGCATGCGCGACGGGGACAGGCCCATCTGGAAGAGAGAGACACAAGGCAGAGAGGACAAATGAACGAGGGAGCCAGGGTCTCATCCTGGAGGCCACTGACAGAGCAGCAGACGGGAAGGCACTGAGGGCCGCTTTGCTGCTCCTTCAGGGGCCCCGCGGAGCGATGGAGGGGGGAACAGAGGGGGCTGATCAGGGGCCACATGGCCGCCATGAAGACAGAACAGCAGTGGGGAGGGGGGGGGTTCAGTTTGACCCTGCTACAAGCTCCTCAGACACATCTACACTGACACATGTAGACACGCACACACAGCAATTCTAATCAGTGGAGCAGGACCCGAGGCTACTCGTCTGTCAGGGAGATATCGTGACGGGAGAGAGGCCGGGGGGGGGGGGGGGGGTAACAGAGAGAGGATGTGACAGTCTCATCGCCTCCCCCACACAAAGGCCTACAGCAATGGAGGCACAACAGTTTAGCGTTTAGCATGGAGAGAAGTCTGAGTCAGTACGTACGGGGACAAGATGTAGGAACGTGGGGAAGCGACAGACTGTAAACGGAACAGGAAATGGCCATGCAGAAATGGAGAGCGAGAGAAAGAGAGAGAGGGAGGGAGAGAGAGCAAAACAGAGAGAGTGAGGCCTCACCGCTGGGACGGAGCTCATGTTCATCTGCTGTGAGTGGCTCATGGGGGAGGCGGCGCGCGCTCCCATGGGCGCCTGCGACATCTGCACGCTCTGCATCGCCATAGGGTTGAACTGATTGATTCCTGTGGGGAGAGAGAGAGAGAGAGAGAGAGACACACACACACACACACACACACACACACACACACACACACACACTTAGCGGCACATATAGCACACTCTGAGGTATTGTAATTAAATATGGCGCGCTCGGCTGGGCCGGCAGAATCCCCGCGTCAGCCTGCCTGATCATTAGTGTCCTGATTGGGCCTAATGACTTGACAAAGAAAACAAAGGAGCAGGTATGACACCGTACAAACACAAAGGAGAACTGTTTAGCACCTCGCTCCGCTAACTTTGGTGACCAGGTAGAGAGTGGAGCCAAACGGCCAATAGGGGCGCTGTGAGGCGCTGAGCGGAGGAGCTAAGGGGCCGAGAGGGGAGCAGGGTGTCTAAAACAGGGCCCACAGCGTTAAGGCGCTAAGCTCCATGGCCAGCAGGCCTGCTTACCTTGGGACAACTGCATACGGTTGATCTGATTTGGCACGTTGGGCATAGGCACAGGTCCATCTACGAAACAGAGAGGAAGAGGATGGGTTTGAGTACGCATCGCCATGAGAACGTTTTAAAATGTTAACACAGATTAAGCGTCAAAAACAAATCCCAGGCTATAGGAGCAGGCTTTGCCTCCATGCCATTCCTCCAGGTGGAGCCGGAGGAGGCAGTGTAAGGAGCCGGGGATGGTCCTACTCACTCGCTGGTCGCACAGCCGGCCCGGGGCCCATGGCGTTGGCCTGGCCCATTACCCCCTGCCCGGGGACCGGGGGGCCGGGCATACCGGGCTGCTTCTGGAGCCGAGAGCGCCTCTTCTCCTCAAGCTCCTTCTGGATCTTGTAGATCTTCTCGGCCAGGAAGTGGTAGTACTCGTCCTGGAGAAGACACATGGGGTTATGAGAGGTCGGCAGGAGAAGACACCTCAGAGCCACAGCGTGGTGCTGGTTGGACACGGGGCTGGCCTCACCCTGCTGTTGGCAGACTCGTACATGTCCCCCTCCACCTTGCGGGCGTAGGCCACCAGGTTCTCCATGCGGCGGTCCTTCAGTGCAGCGGGGTCGGGGGTGGGGAATATGGCTTGTACTCTGGAAGGAAGACGAGTGCATTAGGAAGGGGGTGATGTATCGGTGACGTACCCAGGTCTACGGTCGGGAGGCCACTGACCTTCCCTATGCATCATAAAACAGAGCGCAGAGCGATAGGCAAAGCGGCCGGGGCCCACTCACAGTTTGTGCACCAGGTGGGTGCGTAGGTCCTGAGTGACGTGCTCGTGCCAGGCCTTCCTCACCCCAGACGCAGACAGAGGGGTGGCAGCGGGCAGGTTCCCCAGGCTGCCCGGCCCGTCCGCCATCAGCTGACTGGAAGGACAACATCCCATAATATGAGACACACATAACCATGTACGTTTCCCCGTGACATTAGGACTGAACAGTGACGGACAGCGTGGCTGGGTGGGCGGGGACCTACTTGAGTGACACGGAGAGGGAGGAGTCTGAGTGCATGCCGGCCTGGTCAGATGAGGGGACGCCCATGCCTCCCATGTTCATCTGGCTGGTGCCTGCTCGGGAAAACCGTCGGAGAAACACCGTCAACAACTATTAGGCCAACCTAGTGCGCTGGAACCGGTGGTTCCAATTAAAAAAACAGCATTATTATTCCAACAAATCCAGATGCGTCCGGTCCTGGTACCTATGGCGCTGATGTTGCGAAGCTGCTGGTGCTGCCCCTGGGGGTTCTGCTGGCCGGGGGCGACCTGGTTCTGGGAGGGGGACTGGTTCCCGTAGGGCAGGCCCAGGGCGGCGTAGGCCCGCTGCATGGAGCTGGGGTCGATGTGGGTGGCGCTGTTCATGGCGGGCGAGCTGGCGGGCCCCGCAGAGCCGACAGTGCTGATGGCGTTCTGCAGGGTGCCACCAGGGGAGCCTAGCAAGGCTGGGGGATAAATACAGGAAAGAATGAGTTTCCATCCATCCATCCATTAGCTAGAACGCTTATCCAGAATGAGTTTTGGATTTAAAACAAAAAAAAAAAGTTTATTTTTTATTTTATTTTTTTTATTATATATGTTATGTATGTATTCCATGCCCAATAACTAAATAATTGTACTATATGTGTAATTAAAATTGTTAAAACTTTTTTTATTTATTTTAAATCTTGTTTTAGAGCCTTCTTTCGTTCAAGAAATATACCCTCATGCAAATGGCAAGGCCACTTGAGTGCAGTAGGAGAAGTGCTGCTGTCTGCTTGCTTCCACACTGACACCCAGAGCACGCTGCCTCTGTGGGGATTTAAATATGTCACAGGGCCGCCAGCCAATCGCCGAGCAGCCTGTCATAGAACCCCTCCTCCACTGATAAACTGAGCCACCAGGCCCCTCCCCCGGTGTCGGATTACAGGCCCAGCCATTCTGCAGGAATCCTTTCCGGTGCTCCGGCTTTTAACAGCCAGCGAGCCAGCACAGAGCGCTGGCGGAGATGGGCTGCCTGCAGGTGGCGCCACTACATTCACAGACCTCCACAGAGCTCGCTAATGGTTTCTCACGCTATCGCCGCACCACGCGGCGCAGTCTATCGGCTCTGACTACGGTTTCAAAGAACTTCTAGTTCAGAGAAAAAAGATCAAACAAATTGCCTATCAAGACAATCACTGATGGCCGCACTATGCTCTGTAGGAGGAGCAGCTTTTTCTCCCTGTGGCTGATGAGCAGAATGTACTCTCAGACTATGAATGACTGTGCTGAGGATGTCGGCAGTGCGGGCGCTCACGTTGCTGGTTCCTCTTGTCGCTGGCGTTCTTCAGGGGCAGGCAGACAGGACAGTCCTGCCGCGTGCAGTTCTTCCAGTGGGAGATGATCTGTCTGGAGGACGCACAGTGAGGCACTGCAGGGAGAGACAGAGACACACAGGGCCAGGGGAAAGGACAGGACAACAGAAGAGTTTAGTCACTCAGAGACAAATAGTCCAAGGAAAGGGATTCAGAGAGCCGTGCCAAAGAACACTCGAGCGACTTGACAACAAAGACGAGGAAGGTGTGTAAACCACAAAAAGATGTTTTGATAATGCAGGGCCTAAGGAATGGTATGCACCTTCTGAGCAGTCCAGAGGAACAGCCTGGACACGGCAGTAAAAGAACACTGCACATTTGGTTTCAAAGTCGACTCAGAACACAATAAATATACTTCACAATCTACTTTGTTATGAATTATACACCAGATAGCCAATAGATCACAGATTATGGGCCTAAAAGATGCTATTGTTTATCCTAAAAATACACAACTTTCAACTCCGCTACGCCTAGAACAATGTAAACTATTTAGTAAATCACTTGGAGGCGATGTTATTAAACCATAAAAGGCCGATGGGTCTGGAGTAAAAACCCTCCTCCCATTTGGCCCTGGCCAGGAGATTTATGACCACCACCTATAGGCAGTTGTCAAAGGTTTGCTGACCCCAAATGAACCCCTGTGAGGTCC
This sequence comes from Galaxias olidus, assembly GCA_026901105.3. NCBI lineage: Eukaryota > Metazoa > Chordata > Actinopteri > Galaxiiformes > Galaxiidae > Galaxias > Galaxias olidus. Next base: position 3,619 of record JAPMUY010000439.1, on the reverse strand, counting down.
GGAACCTTCCAGGGGGAAGACGTGGGCCACCCCACCCCACCCCACCCCACCCAGCCACCCCACCCCACCCAGCCACCCCACCCCACCCAGCCACCCCACCCAGATGGGCCAGAGCAGGGCTTTAAAGAGGAGACAGGAATCACTCCACTGTTTACACTGGGAGTAAGCACTCCAGACAGGCTTTTAGAACAGCACAGGGATTTATAGGCTGCTAACGCCGACAGTCCCCTGGCCAATGAGGAGACAAGGCAGAGGGCGATCGGAGAGACGTACAATAACAGGGAATTCAAACTCTAGATAGATTCCTAAAGAACAGCAATCAGGGTGTGTTCAAACCAAACACAACCGTCAGGATAGTGATTGAAACCCCCACTGCTATAATGTCCACCCACCCACCCGCACACACCCAGCCCAGCCCAGGTAGTGCTTACCCTGGCAGGACTTGCCGGCCTGGCAGTGGGTCATGTGGTTGAGGACGTTCTTCATGGTGCGGCAGTGGGGCAGGGCGCAGGCCCTCACCTCCCCGTTGGCCTGCTCCCGCCGCTGGCACTTGTGGGCGTGGAGCAGGAGCACCAGCTGCTGCTGGATCAGCTTACGCTTCTCCGGGTCGGCCGTGGGGCCCGTGGCCACGCCCGCCACGCCCGGGACCACGCCCACCGACGCCACCTGCATCTGGGACTGGGACTGAGACGGAGGAGGGGGGGGCACAGAAGAGACAGGTTAGGGTGCTGCACGGGGGCCGGAAAAGTAGGTAACACAGCCGAACACAGCTCCTAAGCAGGAGGAGGAGAGGAGGAGTAGGCTGTGTGTGTTTGATGTAGGATCTGGAGCACTGGGAGGCGGCGGCAGAGGGAAAGGGGGCGCGCGGGGAGGCATCGTTACAGTCTGAGGGGGCACCAGAAGAACGACGCCAGACAAAGAGACCAAAGACGACAGAAAATAGAACACAGCAGAAAAAGGAGACTAGGAAAACATCCAGCCTTCAACTAAGGAGTCTCTAACCTTCTCAACAAAAATAGAAGCCTGGAAAACGACTGCCTGCCTTCGTTAAGCATGCTTCCTGTTTCCCAGAGAGGATTTGGATGGGCGATATTTCAGTGTTCACTTTGTGTTTCCAAAAGAGCCCCCACTGAACCACCCTCGCGCTGAAAAGTTATGATAATTGCGCAACGATATTTTGAGTGGCCGGCAGTCTGATTAATGCTACCCTCCTATGCTTTTTTTTCTTTGGTGCTCTGGCTTTCAGCTGAAACAGACGTATCTGAATTACGGTTGCAACACCTTGGAAACGTCCTGCTGGCTTACAGGAGGCCTGCTACAGAAGGCATAGCCCCCCCCCCCCCCCTCAACTCATTAACCTCGTAGTTTCTAGACCAGTCTCCAAACCTTTACCGCTAACCCTATCGGTAACCATCTATTGAACATCCAACGTGTACTGGGAGATGCATCAGAAGTGCATAGCCAAAGTTGGTTACAGCTAAACACGTTTATTATTGTTTCAACCTCTTTCAAAACCCAAGCTTTAGCCAGAGCACCTCAGGAAATCCCTTAGGTGAAGGGGCCCTGCCACTTACCAGGTTTGGCACGCTGCCAGCCCCCTTCAGGTCAGCGGGGAAGGGAGGCAGGCTGTTGGGGAGGCTGGCTTTGTTTTGAAGCTGCTGCGTGTTGACCCCTCCCACTGGCCCCATCTGCTGCACCCCGGCCTGGCCATACTGCTGCCCGAATGGACCACCTGACATCCCCATCTACAAAGAGAGAAAGGGGGGAGAGAGAGAGAGAGAGAGAGAGAGAGAGAGAGAGAGAGAGAGAGAGAGAGAGAGAGAGAGACACAATGGGAGTTAGAAGGAAAGCAAGGGGGAGAAATATGACGTACCTGAATTCTTTACAAACACTGGTCTCAAGCCAAAAAACCCACAACTTTGAAACTCCATCCGAAACGTATGCGCTGGACCTAACAAAGAGCTCGATCAAATTCATCCCAGCACACTGGTTTTTAAAAGTCCTTAAAGTTCTCTCTCTCTCAGCAGTGACTGGCCATGGTGCCGATGGCAGGGAGGAGGGCAGCAGCCTGGCCGGCCCACAGCAGGCAGGGAGACTGCACACAGCTGCTCCACTGAGGGCTGAGTTAAGGGGAAGTGGCTCCTGGTGCAAGGCTTCCTCAAATCACGCCATCCTGAACCGCACGCTGTCGCAAGCAGTCAGCAGGAACACAGCCGACACGGTGTCACCATGGCGATGCTGCAACGAGCAAACGCCAATGTGCCAATCATCTAGCCTACCGTATTTAAGTTGACCCCTGACTTTGACAATAAAAATTTGGGATAAATAGTTTTTTCCCCATATTTTTATGGTTTAGACTAGGGATGAGCAAGGTTATTCGAATATTAGAAATGATGTGGGCATTCGAATATAGCTGCAGTTATTTATTTATATTTTTGCCTGAAGTTAATTTAACTATTATTAAATAAGCGATTTTGATTACACACCGTTTATTACGTGTACACCAATGCCATTGACATATGTAAAAAGTAGAAAGAAAAAGCACAATTGCAATGCATTAGATACAATTTCCCTGCTTTCCACATCAAGTAGTTTAAACTTGCAGGCAGCGAGCCAACTGAAGGCGCGAGAGCGCTCTATGCTAGTTTGCTGGATCACCGATACAAACACATGCGCTTTATAGCGCCGACTCTCCGCTCAGAGATCAAAGAAAATCTGTCCAACTGTGACAGAGTCAGAAATGTTCAGAAATTGGAAAAGGAATATGTTTGTTTAGCAAATGCCAGATCACGGAAGCCCTTCAGACTACCTTACAAGTGCGCTATAGCGAGAAAAAAATAAGTAAATAAATAAAGATTATATATATACAGTACCGTGCAAAAGTTTTAGGCAAGTGTGAAGTCTTTATTGTTAGAACACCAATATAGAAAATGATAAGTTAATTGTTAAGTTTTTTTTTTTTTTATAATTTCATAAAATACAAAGTGAGGAAAAAGCAAATCTATATCAAATCAACATTTAGTGTGACCACCCTTCGCCTTCAAAACAGCATCCCCTGTCTAAAACTTATGCACAGTACTGTATATATATATATATATATTTTTTTTTTTTATGTATATAATCTTTTATTTCGGTTAATCGATTACCCCAAATATTTTTTGATCGAAAATTCAAATAGTGATATGGCCTAAAATGCTCATCCCTAGTTTAGACCCTGATGAGAGTCTCTGTAGACTAGAGCATATAGGACTACGGCAGAAACAACTAATTTAAGAACTTCACATAGGCCTAGGGACAAAAACTTTTATGTTGTTAACTATATTAATAATTAACACTGTTGTCACTGCGGACTACGAAGGGACAGACTTAGTCCTAAAAAAACATGATGTACTGGTTGAGCCCGAGTACAAGTTGACCCCCCAACTTTGAAGTTTATATTTCGATGAAAATTTCTCGACTATAAACGTGCAAATACAATACTTTCTTTATTCAGCCACTGTGAACCAAAATCACTGCAAAACTTAGTTATTCTGACCAAAAAAAAAGCGGATGAAATGTCTAAAACAATCATATTGAAGTGGGCAAAGTCAGCTTGAATGTTCTGTTTGCTTATCTGGTA
>JAPMUY010000438.1:0-145000 GCA_026901105.3 Galaxias olidus | reverse complement strand
ATTGCAAGGATTCGGCTACGCAAATAGAAACATGCAAAGTCACACAGGCTGACGCACATACACACACTCACACACACACACACCTACAATATATAAACATAGGCACAAACCGCCACACACACACACACACACACACACACACACACACACACACACACACTGCGGACGTCACTGCGGACGGCGGCAGAGATAAACGATCTGAGATGAGTCAGACGCGGGCGCTTACGTCTCAGGTGATTACCCCTCCCCTTCGTCCCCTCCCTCCACCTCTTTCTTCTCCTCCTCTTCGGCGAGTGACGAAAGCAGACGCCGCAGCAGCGTCGAGTCTTCTATTTATAGCCCAGGTGAAACTGGGGTGACTACACACACGAGGCCCAGTCGGGGGCAGCAGACGAGGGCGTGTGTGTGTGTGTGTGTGTGTGTGTGTGTGTGTGTGTGTGTGTGTGTGTGTGTGTGTGTGTGTGTGTGTGTGTGTGTGTGTGTGTGTGTGTGTGTGTGTGTGTGTGTGTGTGTGTGTGTGTGTGTGTGTGTGGCGGTTTGTGCGCGCGCGTGTGTGCGCGCGTTAGGGAGGTGATCGTGGTGAACGGGCCCAGAACTTCCACCCCGTTCGCCTGTCTTCCTTTTTTAGAGAGGAACACTCCGCCCCTCCGCCGTCATGGTCATCATCGTTCAGGACAAAAAGGGAAGTGTCCAGAGGCTTGGAAAATCATTTTGACTATTCCTACTTTGTTCAAGTTTAAGTGGCCAACTTTCCTGGTTGGTTCGGCTAACATATACATTTCTTATTATTACATGCCTTTGCCTATTATATCCTTTCTTAGATATACATACACAGTACAGATATAAATATTTGTTGTGGTGGGAGCTGTTGGGATGTGAAGGCAGCAGCATCGGCCCCGTGGCTTTAATCACTTAGGATCAGGACGCAGTGGAAGTAGGAACACGTGACGACACCCAACCTGAGATTTAAATAGGCCGCTCCGTAGCGATAGACGAGCGCGACGAGAGGAGGAGAAAAGACGAAAGGAAGAGCGCACGAGAGCACTGGAGGGGGGGGGGGGTGAAGAGCGAGCGAGCGGTGGAGATGGAGCGATGGAGCGATAGAGAGGAAGAAGTGGGGCTATTGAGGGAAAGAGGAGAGAAGAGGAGAGAAGAGCGGGAGCCGGGGAGCGATGCCGGCTAGTGGCAGGGCCGGTTGCCATGGAAACCCGGAGTGGGGCGGTCGGTGGGGCTTTGAGGGGAAATAGAGAGAGAGAGAGAGAGAGAGAGAGAGAGAGAGAGAGAGAGAGAGAGAGAGAGAGAGAGAGGGGTTTGAGGGGAAATGGAGGGAGAGAGAGAGCTAGAGAGAGAGAGAGAGGGGTTTGAGGGGAAATGGAGGGAGAGAAAGAGAGAGAGAGAGAGATTTGGGGGAAAAGGGAGAGAGAGTGGAGAGAGAGAGAGCTTTGAAGGGGAATGGAGGGAGAAAGGGGATGGGGGATTTCGGGGGGGGGCTGTAGGGGGATTCATTATGCCACCTCCGATGCATTGCACTTCTCTCTCTCTCTCTCTCTCTCTCTCTCTCTCTCTGTCCGTCTCTGTCGCTGCCGTTCTATCAAACTTATAGTAACTCTCCCTCTGGATCGTTTTCTCTTGAGTAGCGTCTTCTTTACGTATCCCTTCTAATCTTTCTCACTCCTAACTCTTATATCACTTTTGGTTTTTGTATCTTTTATCTATCCCCCTCTACTTCTTTCTTTCTTTCTTTCGTTCTTTCTTTCTCTCTTTCTTTCTTTCTTTCTCTCTCTCTCTCTCTCTCTCTCTCTCCTTCTGTCGTTCCGTGCTCTCTACCCTCTCTAAGGCCTGTCTTCTTCCCCTTTTCAATGATCCGCTGCCTCTCTCTTCTTTTCTGTGCAGCTCTCTTTTCCCCCATGATCCTGGCCAAGATGGTGCACACATCTGTGGGAGAAAGATAGCGAGGAAGAAATAGAAACGGAGAGCGAAAGAGGGAAAAGCAAAAGAAAGAGGGTGGGGGGAAAAATGGCAGATAGAAAAATGGAGATGAGGAAAAAGGGGGGGGGGGTAAAAAAGAGAGGGTGAAAGGGAGCAGAGGGAGAAGAAGATGACTCAGAGAGAGAGAGAGAGAGAGAGAGAGAGCGAGCGAGAGAGCGAGCACCCAGAGGAGACTTGGCAAACATGTCACGCGTCCCTCCCTCCGTCTGTGGCACCATGAATCAAAAGAGCCCGGGCCACGAGGGCAGCTCGCCGTGGCATGGACACACACACGCGCACACACACACACACGCACTCGGAGCACAAACGCAGAGGGATAAACACACACACGCTCAGAACGGAACGCACCCACGCAATAATCCCCCTTCACCCTGTTGTCTTTATTTTGACGGATAACAAGTCTCGCCTCCCCCAGTCAGACGGTTGACCGACCTGGCCCCACTGGGATTTGTAGTCTTTGAGGTGATATCCGAAAGATTGCAGTGAGACTGTGACATCCCCTGTTTCGGTTTCTCTTGCTGAAAGAGGAAAGTGCATGACCCTTTGTTGTGATGTTATGAGGATATTGACGCTGTTGTTGTTGACGCTGTTGTTGTTGTTGACGCTGTTGTTGTTGTTGACGCTGTTGTTGTTGTTTGCAGCCTGAGAACCTGCTGCTGGCCAGTAAACTGAAGGGGGCGGCGGTGAAGCTGGCCGACTTCGGCCTGGCCATCGAGGTGCAGGGAGACCAGCAGGCATGGTTCGGTAAGGACGGAGTCCATTAGGAAACGGCCACCTTTTCTACCACCAGCCTCACACAACCGAGCCGCCTAGAACATTTCCTCTGCCATTTCCTTCATCAGTTTCACCCTCCTATCTTTCTTCACCCCCCAGCTTTTTCTTCAGACCTATCTTTCTTCAGTCCCCAGGTCTGAGTAGTGTCCTCTCTCCCAGGACAGGGAGGACGGCCTCCCAAAGAATCAGAACCCCCCCCCTTTCTCTGTTCCATCACTCACCGGGCGTCTCTGTTCCAGACCTCGCTTCCATCTGGGCCTGTGGGTCCTTTCAGACGTGTGTTAGCCGGGGGCGGGGGCGGGGGCCGGGGGCCAGGGGGCCAGGGGGGGGGGGGGGGGCATTACAGGTACTAGGGGCCAGGTTGAAGCGCTCTGCCCCGAGGCTCGATAATCAGGTTTCTCCATTTATTTCTCTATAGCCCCCCGGTTAGATGAATCCATGTCCGACATCCGCCGATGACCATGGCCAGACATGACAGCATGGTTGATCTAATCACAAAGGACTCTCTCTCTCCCTCTCCCTCTGTCTGTCTCTCACTCTCTCTCGCTCTCTCTCTCTCTCTCTCTCTCTCTCTCTCTCTCTCCCTCTCCCTCTGTCTGTCTCTCACTCTCTCTCGCTCTCTCTCTCTCTCTCTCTCTCTCTCTCTAATGTTGTTCGAACACTTGTCCGTCAAGCCACGCGTGCTCAATCAATCTCTGTCGTGTCAGCTCTGACATGCTCTCAAACGCCCTGACCGGTACCCCTGAGCGACGCGGTCGCCATGGAAGACGAGAGCCACATAAGTCAATGTTACGGTGTAGCCTGACAGCTTTGTTTCACTGCCAAATTGGCCGCTTAGTGGTACAATCAGGACCCTCCATTAGAACAGCCAAATTCACAGTAAATTTTCGGCCAGTCCTACGTGAAGAAGCTCAACGTCTCCCTAAAAAAAGACGAATCGTTCAAAAATAACAGAAAGCTGGTATTTGACCCCCCACACCGTTCCTCTTTGATAGTTATGCACTTGCTTTGGCTGACTCTTAATACGAGGCTGTGGAATGCTTTCAGTACCATTAGGTCATGTTGGGACCTTTCTGTTATAGCCAGAACCTCAAGGTGGTTATCATCGGCCTTCCCGGTGCTGGGCGACAGTGGAAGCCGCCGGCGTGCCGTTCACCAGAACACCGAGCGGCAGAGAAGCTGCTTTTTGTTCGCCTCTCCATAAGCTGTGCACTGGAGGACGGGTGGCCTGGCTGTCTGTGGGGGGTTTTTGGGGGTCGCCGTCGTCCATTGCTGACACGACACACCTGCCCAGACTATTTTGTTGCATCTTAAGTATTTTCAGCATGCTGCCTGCTGTTTTACAACCTGGACCTAAATAATTCAGTAAGTGTGTGTGTGTGTGTGTGTGTGTGTGTGGCTGTCAGGTTTTGCTGGAACCCCAGGCTACCTGTCCCCAGAGGTGCTGAGGAAGGACCCCTATGGGAAGCCTGTGGATATCTGGGCTTGTGGTAAGTCACTCCTTTGACCTGTGTGTGGGGGTGTGTGTGTGTGAGGGGTCGGGGGGATTCTTTTATCTGTCCTTCCAGCCGGGCCTGTCAGGAGTTTTTTATATCATTGCATAATGCATATTTGTGTGAGACAGTATGATGTGTTTATTTTCTGAAAACTGTGTGGGTGTGGTTGTTCAGTGTGTGTGTGCGTGTGCGTGTGCGTGTTTGTGATTGTGTTTGTGTGTCTGTTGTTGTATAGAGTGTGTGCATGTGTGTTTCTATTGTTGTATGGAGTGTGTTGTTGTATAGGATGTGTGAGTGTCTATTGTATAGAGCGTTTGTGTGTGTGTTGTTGTACATTGTGTTGTTGTATACCGTGTGTGTGTGTGTGTGTGTGTGTGTGTGTATTTGTCCTCTAACCATGTGCCGCGGCCCCCTGTGTAGGTGTGATCCTGTACATCCTGCTGGTGGGATACCCTCCCTTCTGGGACGAGGACCAGCACAAACTCTACCAGCAGATCAAGGCCGGAGCCTACGACGTGCGTGTGCTGGCTGACCATCTGCCCTCTCACACACACACACACACACACACACACACACACACACACACACACAAACACACAAACACACAAACACACACCTTCTTTGTTCACACACACTTTTCCTCTCCTTCTGTTCTCTAGCGCTTTGTCATTCTGTCCTTATTGGCCTCTCTCTCTCTCTCTCTCTCTCTCTCTCTCTCTCTCTCTCTCTCTCTCTCTGTGTGTGTGTGTGTCTCTCTCTCTCTCTCTCTCTCTGTGTGTGTGTGTGTGTGTGTGTGTGTGTGTGTGTGTGTGTGTGATTGAAGCAAGCTCTGTCTGTGTGTGTGTGTGTGTGTGTGTGTGTGTGTGTGTGTGTGTGTGATTATGACAACATTACCGTGTGTCACAGTATATCCTGGCAACAGTGAATGACCCATAACATCCCTCAGTGACGTTCGACACCAATCAGTCACTTACGAGTGCACTCCATTCCCCTCTCCCTCCCTCCCTCCCTCCCCCGGTCCTTCCCTCCCTCCCTGTCTCTCCCCCTGTCCCTCCCTTCCCCGGTCCCTCCCTCTGACCCCCGGTCTCTCCCTCCGTCCCCCAGTTTCCGTCCCCTGAGTGGGACACGGTGACCCCCGAGGCTAAGAACCTCATCAACCAGATGCTGACCATCAACCCCGCCAAGAGGATCACCGCCGACCAGGCTCTCAAACACCCATGGGTCTGCGTAAGTACACACACACACACACACACACACACACACACACACACACACACACACACACACACACACACACACACACACGCGCAGTTATCTTAACTCACCCACTTGTTGATGTCTTGCTGTAATCCAGCTGTATAATAAGGCACTACATTATGGATCTTTAGTGCTCTTTTGACAGCTCCACATATTTATTCACTTCTGATATGAAATATTCATATTCACTTAATATTGTGATATAATATGATGCAGTGTCTTGGTGCTAGCACTGGGAGACACTGGTGTGGTGACAGTCTATTGTTAGGTGTGGAATCCCCGTTTTCCGATGACGCGGGTCACAGTGTCTCTGCTGAGGGACATGTTGATGATTATGGGTTTGAATCCTCCGCTGGTCTCTTGTCTCCATAGCAACGCTCTACCGTGGCCTCCATGATGCATCGCCAAGAGACCGTGGAGTGCCTGCGCAAGTTCAACGCCCGGAGGAAACTCAAAGTAAGCAGGGGCATCACACACACATGCTGTACACACGCACGCACACACACACACAAACACACAATCAGACAGAGACGCATAGAAACAAACACAGTCTGTACATCTTAAATATTACTTCACATCACGTTTCATTTTTTCACTTTTACGTTTTGTTTTTCAGGGAGCTATTCTTACAACTATGCTGGTTTCCAGAAACTTCTCAGGTGAGATGGAAAGACAGACTGACGCTACTGGAGTTATTCACATTGCCGAAACATTTGCTGATAGTTTTCCAATGTGCAGCTTAAGGTTTTTTATTCAGAATACAGTTTGTCATACAAGGCAGCCAGACTGTTTTGCTGTAGCTGCATTTCCGTCTAACTGAATGTTCCACTTCCCAGGTTGATGAAGCCGTACTAAAATGTTGTGTTGTGCCTTCAAGCCCGTTACTAGGCAACATGGATTGTTTTGCTCGTTATCTGTTAAGAAACCACATCGACAGCATTCCTGCCATATCTTTAAATCGTAGTCACTCACTACCTTTGTTTTAAATTAAAAACTGTTTCGTATCGAGTGTGAAAAGTTCAGAAATGTTATAGTTTCCATTTTTTAACCATTCTTTCCTCTATACTGAAACCATAAGCTCAGTTTTGTGCTCAAACGACGTGTCCTAAGGAGACCCAGGAAGTCCTATTCTAAGTTGTAGTTAAGCTCCGCCTCCTACACCCCCGTTGGCCGGCCCCTCGAAACTGACCGCCCTTTTTGTCCAATAGTGGGCCGGCAACACACCAGCCCCGCAGCCCCCACCACCAGCACGGCCGCCATGGCACAGGAAGGTAAAGTCCACCAGGGGGCGCTGCAGCCTGGCACCGCTGGCAAGCTCTACTCCACCCTCCTGCTACTTTTGTTGTTAGCATGTGGCCTACAGGGAGCGCCCGTCCCGTGATTGAACGCCCCTCCCCCACAGACCGCTCCGCCCGCACACCGGCACGAACCGTACCGCCCCAGAATGCGCCCATGCACTCTCATCGCTCCGTCCCCACACACATCATACAGCACGGCCCGGCCATCAGCCAGTAGGTCCACGACCTACCTCGCCGGTCTCGATCGGCGACAGGCAAACTCAAGGCGTTGGGGAGAAATAGTGACCGGGATACTTTGTCAAAGTCCAGAACTGTTTAAACGATCTCGTTTAAACGAAGTTGGGGCCCCTCGGGTTAGCGTTTTGTCACAGCCGGCCTTTTGGTTAGACGTTGTCACGGTAGTTGTCGTTGTAACAGCTCCGACCGAATTGCCATGACTCACAAAAAAGAATATAGCAAATTATACAATTATGCACCCTCACGCACACACAAACACACTTACACAACACACATACTCACGCAACACACCCTCGCACACATGCACCCACAACACATGTACTCACAACAAATGTACCCACAACACACGCACTCACGCAGAACAGGTACTCACACAAGACACACACACACACTCACAACACACGCACTCACAATTTAATTGGAGAGAGTAAGGGACGCTGGTTGGCAAATGCATGCCTCAGAGGAAATGTTGTGGCGGTGCAGCCAAAGGTAGGCGTGGGGCCGGCGTAGGCGCGATGTGCCGGCTCGAGTTGATAATCCCCTTTTTTCAAATGATCCTTTGGAGAGATGTCCTGGCCATTCGCCTACAAACGGCACATCACAGGGTCTACTCTAGTTGTTTGACAGAAAGTAGATACACTTTTGTTTTTGAACGGTAGGGACTAGCTGCGTTTGTTTGTTTCCGCCCACACGCTTTGTTTGTTTGTTTGGTTGTTTGTTTTTTTGTTGGAGCCCACACTGAGGTTAAAATTACCCGGAAAACTGAATTTTTTTGTCAAACGCAATGAAATGCAAATGAACGAGCACTCCGTTACCTTGTCACTACCCCCACTTAGAAGCCTAGCCAATGCCCAGCAATACGGACTGCATTTTAGGCAAATCTGTCCGTGTGTGTGTGTGTGTGTGAGTGAGTAAATGTTTGATAAGCTGTTTTTGTGCACAGCAAATTGTTCTCTATTTCTTGCTTTGATTGGGGGGTCGAACACTCTCTGACAAGTGTGGGCATGATCATTTGCTTTGATTGACACATGATTGCTACCTGCATAAAGTGCAAGTCTATATATAGATTTTGTTTACTTACAGATGAATATTAGGAGTGTAGTAGACTAAAATTGTATATATTCTAAATTTAATTGGGAGGAACTAGTGAATGCACGGTTAGACATTATAGGGGTGATGTTTTCATCTTTATTAGATCTGGAACATTCCCCCTATGGAACACTCCTCCGCAGAGATGCCTTCTGGAAGAGTCTAGTTGGCTGTGGCATTTGCATGCCAAGCTTTTGATATGACCCACACAAATGCCATCATCGCATGAAACCAGCAACTGCGTGCGAACGAACAAAGTCTGAGAAAACAAAACATTTTGCCTGAAGATATGGTTGTCACCTTTACTGAAATAAAGATACTGATATTGTATTTTTTTATCTCGCCTTCTTCATTGCCCTCTTTCCTACTTTTTTGAATGGAAGGTAAGGCAATTTGAGGATCTATGCAAGCTGATTTTAAGACCTCTTATGAGCGTATATATTTGTGGATGTCTTGGTACGTTCCCCTGTGTGTGTTTGTGTCTCTGTCATTCTTGCGTCCCTGTGTTACTGTGTTTTATGTTGACGGCATGTTACACATGTAAGGGTGGGGCATGCGGGCGACTTTCGAATCAACCATTCTTTCAAAATGGACGACATTCCTGTGATATGGAAATGGTGGGGATGGTCTCGTGTTCAGCTTTGCTGTCCACTTCTGTCCAGCAGTTGTTTCTCGTATGCGCTGTTCACCAGGCAAGTGCTTGATACCTGGATATCCTTTTTGCTGAGACCGAAACGTCTGTGACAGCCTATTTGACTGTAAGGCATTTCAATATACACAGGATAGGATGTTATAATATCCATTATGCCATACTCCAAGATGAGCACTTCAAAAGCCAATATTTTAGAATGGACTTGGGTTGAGAGCTGATATGTCATTGAGGTTTTCAAGTGGGCACCACACCAACATCCATCCCGGATGTTTCGTTAATTTGAGCCCACGACACCTCCAGATGGTATGGTATCGTTCTTGCTGCCTTCCGTTCCGTTTATTTTTTTCTTCCAGATTTGTTGGTGCTGGGCCATGGGTTGTGTTCAAAGACCTCGCCGTAGTTTTATCTGATTATTTCCTCTCTCTCTTGTCTTTCAGCGTGCAAAAGTTTACTTAACAAAAAGTCGGATGGCGTGAAGGTAAGTGTCCCACTGTGCCTGTCGGACCCCTTTTTCTTTTTCTCTCTCACACTCCTTTTCTTCCCTTCCTTTCTCACTTTTCACTCTCTCTTTTGCTCTATCTTAAAGAATGACTTGTTTATGATGGTGCAACAAAATAACGTTCAGACTGGTTACTCGCTTTGTCGATGCCTTTTTAATCTGGAACTTCCTTAAACTATGTATTCCTTTTGTGATTAGGCAGACCATGCAGCTTGGACCCTCCCACATGGCCAATAAACGCAAAGAGGGCTGTTGATTGACAGTTCATATCACCTATCCATATAAAAACGAGTCAAATGGGGGCGCATAACAAGTGTAATTATAAACTGTAGAAAAAAACACCCAACAGGCTACGTTTGTTTGACATAATGTTTGTTCCTCATCACGAACCCTCGCCTCAGATCCTAAGTGATCGAAGCCAGCCCGTAGGACAGTGGGCGTCTAGTTCTACAAGGATGCATGCAGTGAAGTGCCAAGATCGACAAGGGCCCAAACAAAACCAATCAAATTACTGAGGAAAAAAAACATACAAATATATAACTCATAAACAAGGTAAATGATAAAAGATAGCTTTATAAAAAGTGAACGGTTTACTAGATTGCTTTTTACAGCTAAGCTGAATAGATTCTCTCTCTTTGTTGTCTCAATGGAAAAGCCTCCGTCCACGTTTCCCGTTTTGTCCGCTCTTAGGCTCATGTGGTGGTGTGGGTTTTTCCCTTCTATTTCTGTGGGATCTAACTGGGAGCGTTTTCCCCCTTTTGTATTGGTTCCCTATGATTCCCTGTTTTCCCCTCCTCCTTTTCCCTGTTGCTATCGGTTCAGAAAAGGAAGTCCAGCTCCAGTGTTTATTTAATGGTGAGATCGGCTCTGCGTTTTTATCTTTTCGTTTTTCTTTCACTCTCTTTCTATCTACCAGTCTATCTTTCTTTCTTTCCCTTTATTTCTTACTCGAATTCCTTTTCGTTCCCTTTCTCTCACTCTTTTTTTCCACTCTTTCACTCTCCCTCTATACTCTCTCTCTCTCTCGTTGTCTCTCTTTTTTTTTTATTTTGTTTGCGATGCTCGAGGGTCTGTGGCAATATTTTTTTTATTTTCATTTGAAATTCAGTCGAATTTCTCAACTCCATCTAACATCTCTGCCTCCCTGCCATTCCTTCCACCACAACCCATTCCCCCTCTTTAGAATCCCATACTGACACACACACACACACACACACACACACACACACACACACACACACATACACACACACACACGCTCACTGACCGGCTCCTAAAAAACCAACGGCAACTTATACATCACACTTAAGTGGAGAAATGTGACACGAGCCCACCCTCCCTGTGTTCTCGCCTGTGACCTATCCGTCTGTAGACTAGCTGCGTGTGTTGTCACCCCTCCATTTTGGCGGTCTAATAACATCTTCAGAGAGGCTCAGTGGAGACTTATGGTCAGTCACCCCCCCCCCCCCATGCCAGAGGAACCCAAACGATCCCATCAGAACACTTTATGGCTCTCTCTTCAAAGTCCCTGACGGAGCTAGAGACAGGGGTCAGAGGGTAATGGGGTCAGTTAAACGTTTCTCAGGCACTCCACAAATGCCCACCAGCCATCCATCCGTCCTCGATGGGAATGTTAACATTTGGCTTCAAAAGCGCAAGTTCTCATGGCACACGCTGGGATTCTTTATACATTCCAGCTCACCAAAACGTAGGGTTGTCTTATGCCACTAGAAAGGGTAGTTCGGCCCGTGACAGCAAGGCTTTGCCCGGCAACCTCTGTGAAGGAGGTGTTTTAGAAACGTCATGGAGTGCAACATTTCTATCTCTTTTTTTTTTTCTTCCTCTTTTTTTTTTTTCCTTTCCTCGCGGCTCGCCGTGCCTCTTTAGCAGCGAAAGTCTGGTAGGGACAGAGAAGGTCGAGAGTTCATGGGGTCTCCAGTGGCTGGTGGATATTTGAGAATGTCACACAGGAGCGGGCATCGCCATTGTCTGTTTCCAGACGCCCTTTTGTGACATTCACTGTTGCCTCTCCCCAGTGAGAAACACACAGGAGATGTGAACTATATGAACACGAGTACTTTTTGGGGGGGGGGGGCATATATGCGGCAGTTGTACCACCCAGCTCCACAAATGCAAAACACATTTTCATAATGTTATTCACAATGATGTTTACTGTAGTGATTACATTTCATTTTTTACACTGGAGGCTATTGTATATTCCAGCAGAATAATTCTGCCTGGACTTCTTTTGGCTTGTATTCTTTTGCACTATACTACATGAACGCGATTATCTCTGATTACACGCTTTAACAAACTGCCATGATGTCCCACGTTTTAAAAAGGGACGTCACTTTACAACTTATTTGTAACTATCGCAACCCTCTCTTGAGACAATTTTGTCCTCCGTATGTACTTTTAGGGACATAAAAAGTGGAGGCAGGTTCGCAAAAGCAATGGCTCCTGGTGTGGGCGTCCGGAGAGGTGAACAGTGCTAGTATTAGTTTAATGACGTGAGAACATCTTCCCGTCAACTCAGAGGACGTTGTGAGACCTTTATAAAATACTGCCACGCTGTCGTCACCAACACTGCCGCAGCCGTTTGAAAACACCCCAACAGCATTTTGCTTTTAACCTTTTATTGACAGAACCCATGTGGCCACACCTTTGGGCAGCTTTCTGGAATTGACCCTTAAAGAGACGCTCTTTATATTTGTCAAATTAGAAAATAGGAGATCTGGAAAGACTGATAGAAGTGTATTTTGGTCGGCAGCACATACAAGCCGTCTGGCTGAAGTCAAATCCCTACTAATTGTTGAGTTTTTATCTTATTTATTTATTATTATTTATCCTATTGACTTTATTTTCCAAAAGCTATGCCCCCTTAATTTACTTCTTTAAAACAAAATTCACAGCAAAAAATATATAAAAAGAAATCCCAGTATTATTATTTTTTCTGTTTGAAATGTAGTGATAGTGAGTTGCCTCAAAACAATTAGAGCTATTATGCTTGTCTTTTATCAATGCTTAATGGCCATGGTAAACTCCATATGCAAATATTAATTTAGATTCTGTGATTTAAAAAAATAAAATACAAACCTTCTCGTCAAGGCCTTTCACTGCATGCACAAATGAGACCAAATGATGTGGTAGAAAATCCATCAAAATCCATCTCTTATGGTTTTCCTGTCTGTTTAGCTGGTAATATGGTAATAGAATGATTCGATTGTTTTAGAAGTTGTCCTCAGAAAGACAGCTAATTCATTTCTTTTGATCAAAGCAGGTATCCTTTAATATTAACGTCCTGAAATGCTGGGACGATATCTGTATTCCTTGTTAAACGTCTTTGTGCCTGTGTATGTAGAAAATGTTATGCATTATGATCTTCTACGTAGAACGTAGCTTATACGACAAGACATCACACAAGGGAGGTAGACACAGACGCCATAAAATAAAAACATCACTTCAAAGACACCCTTTGAGTCACACAAACACACAGGCAGTAGTAAAAAGAGAGTGCAAGCGCTAACATCACTTAGTGTGTCAAGAATGCTAATGTGGCTTCACTAAATTGTCAGTGTTGTCAGATAACGCCTCTCAGCTTTGAATATCAAACGAGGCACTCATTTTATGGTTGAAAGTAAAAAAAAAACGCTTACTGCAGGGAGCAACAATTGGCGCATGACATGAACCAAGCAGGCAAACAAATTTCAGGTTTTTGTGCTGGTGTAGATGCCAATACACACACGGGGAAACTCTCTCTCTCTCTCTCTATCTCTCTCTCTCTCTTTCTCTCTCTCTCACACTCACACACACACTCACACACACACACACACACACAAAGGTAATGAACAAGAAGCCTGACGTGCTAATGAATAGCCCAGTCTTTAAAAGTGGTTAGGCCGGGCGGTTTGCATAGCGTTCCAGTGGTAGTCATTTTCTTGTTGTTGTTGTTGTTGTTTTTCTTTGCCCCAGCCGCAGACAAACAACAATAAAAACAGTGTAGTAAGCAGTACCAGCAGCACCAAAGACAGCAGCATATCATCTTCAGCACCAATGGTATCCCATCTATACTTGGTTTCTCTCATCGTTCTTTCTATTTATTATTTTTTTCGCTCCTCCATTGTTTGGTTATTATGGTTTATGGTTTAGTCTCTTTCTCTTAAGTTCCTGTTCCGTTCCGTTGGGCCTTTTCCCGCCATCCGCTTATCGCATTCCCTCTTTGAGTGCCTCCCATTGTTCTTTTCTGCCCGACGCCCGGGTCCTTCCTCTGACTTCCAACCTCTTCCTCTTCACCTCCATTTAAAAAAACAAAAAAAAACGAAAACAAAATGTGTGATGTCGACGATGGCTTTGGTGTGTTTTTTTATTTTACTGAGCCACGAGCGTGCATCTTTTAGTCTTTCCCCTTGGTTCCTGTTATGCCCTAGTACCTACAAAGAAGGCACGCACAGCCACACCTAAATTGATAGGGTGACAAATGGCTTTCATTTTGGATGGCCAACTGCATACGCTTCAATCAAAGCGCAGTAATCCATGGGGGCACCTTTTATAGGTCACCTGAGTGCTTGTTTTATTTGTTTTTCCCATGTAATACCCAATCTGAGCTAGAGTGAGGACTGAGAAGAGCCAACTGCCCTTTGCTTATCGACAGCAATAACCTTGCGAGACTCTTCAAGTCTCCATTTATCCCCAAGATAGCAGCCTGCCAATGGGTAAAACAGGAGCCAAGCTTAGTAGGAAACGTATATCCCTTAACGTACAGAGGATGCAGTCCCTTTTTGCATATTTTCGATTAGGTTCTCGGAGGCCTTAATAAAATCAGGTTCCACATCATGAAGCTGTTAAGCTAATTCATTCACAAATCGGATTGGCCAAGCCCCAGCCATTAACCACAGGCGCCCTGTTAAAGACGGGGCACAGGGGCTGTGACTGCAAACACAAATTGAGATGTTCCCCATGCCAGACGTTTAAGCTACGGCGATCTGACGGAGATTCTAAACCAAACAGGACGTAAACAGCAGTTCCAAAGCCTCAAACCCATTCATTAAGTGCCCACCAAAAGAAAACTCTGAAGCTGGTTGGTACCACGCCATTGGCCCATCCATTGGTGTGCTACCACCCCGTCTCTGTGCTGGTTCAGCCGGCCAGACGTATCCGTGGCGATGCGTTCGGCCATACTGCGTTAGCCCCCCCTCGGCGCTCAGCTTTCTATAATCAGCTACATGAGCACAGACATGGCACAGCTTGTCTCTGGAGACGCTCGGGGTGGGGTGGAGGGGTGGGCGGGGGACGACATCCGCCCGTATTATTAGCTCTTCACATAGGAGCTGGGGGGCGAAGAGCAGGAGATTGGAGCCTGGCTAATGGCCTGTGTATTAGGAGGGACTGCATTCTCTTGTCGATTCGCTCAGACGGGAATTCATACAGACCGGGCCCTCTGGGAGGAGTGAACTCTTATGGAGCTGACCGTGGGAGGGGATGTAGACAGGTGCGTCGGACAGGCATCGGGGGTGCTTTGCTATGTTTTTATTTTATTTTATATCCGCCCATGTGGTGTGGGCTGGTTGTGGTGGTGGGGGGGGGGGGGGGGGACGTACAGGGCTGTCATGTCACCATTACTGGGTATCCGCACAAAGTGGCTTTGACCGGGTTAAGACGTAGTGTTGAGACCGCCTACACTGTGGATCATCATCCTCCATCCCTCCCCTCCCCCCTCCGCTGCTGCCGCTACTCTGCCGGGGTGCTCGTTGGTTTGGCCGGGTGTAAGTGTGGGTGTGTGCGTACGTACACGTGTGTCATTATGGAGGGGTGTGAGGTCCGTCCCCCTGCTCCCCCCCGTCGGCCGTCCATCCTACCTGCATGGTAAACTGTCCCCTCCTCTACCCCCCCTCCCCCAATAGGAATCCCAGACCACTGTCGTGCACAACCCAGCAGACGGAGCCAAGGTAAGCCACGCGACCACCCTCTCTCTCTCTGTGCACCCTTCTTCACTGTATACAGCCGCCTTGCTGGCGTTTCACCCTCTTTTAGAGTTTTTTTTATATATATAAATACTGATCATAGCGTGCCACTCACAGCCTCCTAAGCTAGCGCTCTAGACCTCTTAAGGCACTATCTGCCCTGAATGGCTCCTCAAAGAAGCCCCCCGGGTCAGTTACGTGGCATTCACTCTGCTTTGTAGAGGTAGTCCACGGCAGTGCACTACGCTAGTGCTGTGTGCACGGCGGAATGTTCGGTTGGCACGACAACACGACGGGCTCACTATGTGAGTGCTCTAGCATCCATTTTCACTCAAGAGCACACGCACGACGGCACAATGACAATTGTACTCTCTCACACGCAAGTTATATGGTGCCCTCACCTCACCAATCCAACTGCCTTGGTGTGTGTGTGTGTGTGTGTGTGTGTGGTGGCGTGCGCTTAGCCTCGTTCTCTCTTGTCGTGGCTGGTTTGTGCAGGGTTGGTGCATCCTAAGGGGGATTCTGTCCGTCCGTCTCTCTTCCATTCCGCTCGCCCCCTCTATCACACCCATTAGGTCTCGAGCTGACGGAGTTTTACCCTGTGTTTATCTTTTGTTTCTCCCAACCCCTCTCTCTCTCTCTGTCTCTCTCTCTCTCTCTCTCTCTGTCTCTCTCTCTCTGTCTCTCTCTCTCTCTCTGTCTCTCTCTCTCTCTCTCTCTCTCTGTCTCTCTCTCTCTCTCTCTCTCTCTCTCTCTCTCTCTCTCTATGTCTCTCTCTCTATGTCTCTCTCTCTATGTCTCTCTCTCTCTGTCTCTCTCTCTCTCTCTCTCCCTCTCTCGCCTCCCCTTGGTCCTCTCCATCTCTGCAGGGCTCCACCGAGAGTTGCAACACCACAGAAGAGGAGGATATGAAAGGTAGGAAAGGTACACGTCCAAACTTTCACCTACTCTGCATGTTTCCTTCCTTCACTTCCTGTTCGTCCGGCGCAGAGAGACGCTTCAGCCGTTCTGCCCATGTCTTTGGACCTGACGTTAGCGTGCGAAACAGCGCGAGTCGGAACCATAACACTCCTAGGCCTCTTAATTGGCTCAGTGGAGTGACGGACAGGTGCGTGAGCCAGTGAGCACGGCTGGTTGGAAGCGCAGCGCTCGTGTCTGCTGGGTTAACTGTGTAGTACGTCTCCGTATCGAAGTGAACATTCTACGTTTGTCTCGATTGCCATCCTCCAGTGGTTGGATTCTTTTACATCGCCGTAGATGTAATAGAGACCCTTTTTGGATGATGGAAATAAAAAACTGTATACATTTTTTTTTTTTTTTTAACCCCACACTTTGTTTCTGTAGAGAGAGACAGATGGGAGCTGTAGGCTCAGACTAGCTTTGTGGATATGAAGCAGAACGTCTGGGCGCGCTGGCACACACTAAGACCTTATATGTCTTGGTTTTGTACTTGCCAAATCCTCATGGTCTCACAGAAGATCCCCTTTCCTCTCACACATCTAACTGTTCCCCTGGGCTTAGATAGTGTGTGTGTGTGTGTGTGCGTGTGTGTTTGCGTATCCAAACACCTCTATAGCCCCTAAAATCTTCCACACAGTGTTCAGTGTGTTGTGAACTTTACCAGGGTTTTACAGCGCGGCAGTAAGTAAGTCTTTTATTAACCACTCCAGGGTCTCGCTCTGTCTCTCTGTCGAGCCAGGGGGACGACAGCGTTGTTTTAACTGGCTGCTTCCACTCTGTGGAGACTTGGCCTCCTTGTTGTTTCATGGGCGGTGTGCCAGTCAGGGGAGTGTGATAGACGTGGGTTCTGAGAATCTAATATCTTCTCTCTCTCTCTACATGTCCTCTATATATATCTCGCACAAACACTCCTCTTGTCTTGTCTTCTCCTCTCCTCTGTGAACCTGAAAGTAATTTTTCTAACCCTAACCATCACCTTTCTCCAACCCTTAACCGTGACCCATAGCCTAACCTTAACCATAATCTTAATCAATATGTAGTTGCCTTTATCAGGAGAACTACTGCATTTAATACTAGGTATTTTAAAACAAGCGTTTCCTTTCTAATAAAAAAGTGAGCACCAGTCATATGGTCCTCACAAGTCCAATATGTCCTCACTTAAACAGTAAAACAGTCTTTTTCAGGCCTCACTGTAGCAGTATAGTATAGAAGTCTTTTTCAAACACACACACTCACTCCCTTTCTCTCTTACTTTATCTCTCTATCTCACACCCACACACTCGTACATACAGTACTGTGCATAAGTTTTAGGCAGGGGATGCTGTTTTGAAGGCGAAGGGTGGTCACACCAAATGTTGTTTTGATACCGATTAGGTTTTCCCTCACTTTGTATTTCATGAATTGACCCAAAAAAATAATTTTTATTCACATTTATATTTTTATATTTTTTTTTATAACTTTAAAGACTTCACACCCGCCTAAAACTTTTGCACAGTACTGTATATTCTCGCACATAAACACACAAGCATACACATGTGAGGCCTTAACAGCCCTCCATGGGAAAACGAGGCTCTGCTTCAAGGCGTTTTTGCAAGGGTAACCTCGCGTCGAACCGTCAGGCAAACATAGCGAGCGTCTCGAGGGCCGGCCGGGAGCGGAGGGCTCCTGACGTCACGGGGCAGACGAGCGAAAAGGTCCCACATTCTTAGAGTGGGTGAAAATAGGGCCCTGGACAGAGCCTTCCTTTCACAACGTATACCCCCCCCACCCCGCACACACACACACACACAAATACACCGAGGAGACAAGACTCTTAGGGTTGCAACCACCGATTATTTTGGTGATCAAGTACTATGTTGAGTATTTCAACTGTTAACCAAAATACTATGTATTGCATATGTGGCAACCCATAATTACAACAAGGTCATGTTTTTAGCACATCTTTAGTATTGTCAGACTGCTGAAACTTTGGTTTGGAAGATGGCAAAGAAAGTTTGAGCTGTAGATGATTGGGACAAAGTTTTTGTTTTCTTCGTTGTGTTCTTTGAAGTGGATGTATGACAAAATGGCTGCCGGGGCAACATATCAGTAGGTGTCAAGTGAAGCGGATGTAGGCTGTGAGTGCAGAAAGAGTCGAAAAACTTTGTAAATCCTTAATACTTAAATGTTTTTTTTATTAGTGTGCCTTCTTGTTTCCTGCTCTGTGTGTTTGGATATGTATCTTTTGGATATGGATATGCTGTCTTTTCCATAAGCACTTGTGTTAGGCAGGCTGTTTGTCTTTTTCGTTCTTCGAGCCTGCTGGTGGAGTTGTTATGTGTGTTAAAGTCGGTTTGACAACCTGTCCTGTGGTGTGGTCTGGTGCTTTTGCGATGTGTTTTGATACTACCAGTATTCTAGTCTGTATGCTGTGGCACTGACACCTTCTTCCCTGTGTCTCTCCCTCTCTGGCTCTGTGGGGCTCGTTTTGCGGCGGGGGCAGTGTCGGCGTGCGGGGCTAGTGCCGACAGCGCTGTGATGAGCCAGTGCAGCGCCAGCGAGGAGCAGGTCCAGGGTCTGCCCCCCCACTGTGCACCCGCATGTAAGTCGGAGCGGCACTTTCCCCCCCCTGTCAAAAGTTCACTTTTCTGCACCGTCCCCCACAGCAGCCATCCACCATCCCCTGCCTCCCCCCATCCCCTGCCTCCCCCATTCCCTGCCTCCCCCATCCCCTGCCTCCCCCATTCCCTGCCTCCCCCCATCCCCTGCCTCCCCCATTCCCTGCCTCCCCCCATCCCCTTACTCCCCCCATTCCCTGCCTCCCCCTATTCCCTTCCTCCCCCATCCCCTGCCTCCCCCCCCCACCACCACCATCAACTCAGACCACTTAGAGAGGAAAACTGTGAGTTGTCTCGATAAAACCATCCATCCCGCCTCCATGTGTCAAAGGGACCTCACGTTGTTCTTTTCTCTCTCTTGCTCTCTCTACTCTCTGGGAGATTTTTTCTTCCCATCAACATACTTTTGGCTATTTTAGCCCTGAAACTATAAAAAGTACGCTCTAGTATTGCTCCCAAGCTGGGTAATTGTTATAGGGAGGCATATTTTTAACTGTGGTTTCTGTGCCTGCTCTGAACTGCGACTTTCTTTGCCGGCTCCATTCGAATGCATTGGATCTGGATTGGATGAAAGTGCCCGATAAAAGCATGCCACGATCCCCGCCAAACACTCCACCATGTCATCCAAGAACATCGAATGGCCAGTAAACATACTGTTATGTGTGCATGGTATGGTTTGCAGTGAATTTCTGCACAGTTGATCGTATAGTAGCTCATCTTGTGATGGCCAGTCAGTCCACAAAACAACGTGGAACTGAGACCACTGAGATCAGGACATGAGACAGACCCCCCTACCGTTAACCAACGATAGACCTTCACTTTTGACAGATATACATCGTGGACCCCGCTGGGGTCTATGCATAAATGCATAAGGCGACGGTACCAAGTCCCCCTCTACCGTTCTCTACACTTCTCTACGCTTTTCTTCATATTCCCACCCTCTTGACCGACGACTTTAATCGGGGGGAGTTTTTCTGTGGTCTACTCCAAATTACTCCTGGAAACGGATCTCTGGCGTCTCCCTGGCCTCTTCCTCTTCCTCCTGTTGTCGTTTCCTCCCTGACGCAGAAAGAGCGAGCGCCGCGGCCCCTCTGAGAGCACCCTGCCCTTTGCAGTGATTCCTTTGTCATCCTCCTGCGCTCGGTTGGGACATACACAGACACACACACACACACACACACACACACACACACACACACACACACACACACACACACACACACACACACACACACACACCTTGTCTTCACTGTGTCTGACCGAACCGGACCCCGATTTGTTCCACTCCAGCCCCTTCATGCCCACCCGGCCTTCCTCTTGTCCCTAAACTCCTGTCTGCCCAGACGCACTCTCTGCCACAAGAGAGTGGGCTTCACTCGTGGCGTTCAGTTTATTTAGTGGTTGACTGCTGCCCTCTGCTGGTTATCAGGCTAAACTGCAGGTTTGCAGTTGATGACTACATATATGGCTGTGTTGGTTGGATTTTGCCTCAGGAATGGGTGCTTGTATCAAGTTTGCATGGTAGTCCGTCTAATCGGTCCTTTAATCGTGCTGATTGTCATGTTTTATTCTAGCAGTAAAACTCAAGTGTTACCATTAAATATTTCTGTTGTGCCATGTGAATGTCGAGCAACATGGAATGTTTTCACGGCTTATCGTATGTGACATCTTCGTTTCCCAACATTGCTTGCTTTATGATTTGACTTGTAACCGTTGTCTTCCAGCTGCCCCCATATTGCATGACGATGTTAAAGTTCCCCTGGCCTGGAACAGTTCAGGTCAGAGCTCCTTTCCCGAGCTAGAGCACTCGCTACCTGCGCTAGCCTGCAGTGTCCCCCAGGGGCACAGTACCCCACCGCAGAGTAAGTGCTGACTAGGCCTCGGAGCAGCTAGCGACGCGACCGAGTACGCTAGCATGTCAATGTCAATTAGCTTTAGCTACCAAATGTCAGCTTTGAATTAGTAAAGAGCTTTGATGTGTATATGTAGCAACATGCTATGCATGCTGAGTAAGCATGTGGAGCTATGCATGATAACAAGCATAACAATCATGTGGTGTGTACATGATGATATGTAAGTAGGCCTATGGCCTCCGTTTTCTAATCATTGCTCCTGTGGGAGATTGCACTTCCTGTGTGACGTGCTTAAGCCTGGTGTGTTGTGTGTGTGTCTGTGTGTTTCAGTTCTCAACTTCTCATAATTTGAAATTAGGTTGAAGTGGCAATATATACTCACTGGCCACTTTATTATATACACCTTGCTAGTACCGGGTTGGACCCCCTTTTGCCTTCAGAACTGCCTTAAATATTTGTGGCATTGACTCAACAAGGTGCTGGAAACATTCCTCAGAGATTTTGGTCCATATTGACATGATAGCATCACTCAGTTGCTGCAGATTTGTCGGCTGCACATCCATGATGCGAGTCTCTCGTTCCACCACATCCCAAAGGTGCTCTATTGGATTGAGATCTGGTGACTGTGGAGGCCATTTGAGTACAGTGAACTCATTGTCATGTTCAAGAAACCAGTTTGAGATGATTTGAGCTTTGTGACATGGCGCGTTATCCTGCTGGAAGTAGCCATCAGAAGATGGTACACAGTGGTCATAAAGGGATGGACATGGTCAGCAACTATACTCAGGTAGGCTGTGGTGTTTAAACGATGCTCAATTGGTACTAAGGGGCCCAAAGTATGCCAAGAAAATATCCCCCACACCATTACACCAAGACCACCAGCCTGAACCGTTGATACAAGGCAGGATGGATCCGGAGCCATGCTTTCATGGTGTTTACGCCAAATTCTGACCATACCGTCTGAATGTCGCAGCAGAAATTGAGACTCAGACCAGGCAAAATTTTTCCAATCTTCTATTGTCCAATTTTGGTGAGCCCGTGCAAATTGTAGCCTCAGTTTCCTGTTCTTAGCTGACAGGAGTGGCACCCGGTGTGGTCTTCTGCTCCTGTAGCCCATCTGCTTTAAAGTTCGACGTGTTGTGTGTTCAGAGATGGTCTACTGCATACCTTGGTTGTAACGAGTGGTTATTTGAGTTACTGTTGCCTTTCTATCATCTTGAACCAGTCTGGCCATTCTCCTCTGACCTCTGGCATCAACAAGGCATTTTTGCCCAAAGAACTGCCGCTCACTGGATATTTTTTCTTTTTCGGACCATTCTCTGTAAACCCTATAGATGGTTGCGGGTGAAAATCCCAGTAGATCAGCAGTTTCTGAAACACTCAGACCTGCCCGTCTGGCACCAACAACCATGTCACGTTAAAAGTCACTTAAATCACCTTTCTTCCCCATTCTGATGCTCTGTTTGAACTTCACCAAGTCGTCTTGACCATGTCTACATGCCTAAATGCATTCAGTTGCTGCCATGTAATTGGCTGATTAGATATTTGCGTTAACGAACAGTTGAACAGGTGTACCTAATAAAGTGGCCAGTGAGTGTATTTCGTATGCAGTATTTATTATTGTTTATGACCAGGTCCTTCGAATGCCTCGCAGAAGTAATGGCTAGTGAACTTGGTTGATGCAAATGATGTCAAAACCATGTCAAAGACACTAGCATGTTCCAATTAGAAAATTTAAAAAATGTGTAGCATTTCTTTCTCTTGCCTCTTCGGTTGTGGTGTTGGATCAGTAGACTACTTGATCAACTTTCAATCAATGATTTAAACATTTCTATTGAGTTGCAGTAGGTATGGATCCCACACTAAACCTTTGAAAGGGGAATGATTGAAAATCTTTCGTTGAAAAAGGCTCAATTACTTTACCGCCTTTGATTTGACAGGCAGCAAGTTAACAATTATAATTTCACCGAGTAAGCTACAATCGCCAGTCTGCGAGTTGCCTATGAACATATTTCGCTGTCGTCTCATTTCATTTTCTTGTCTTCTCTCTCTTCCACCACGGACTGTCAGCTCGTAAGCAGGAGATCATCAAGATAACGGAGCAGCTGATTGAGGCCATCAACAACGGCGATTTTGAAGCCTACACGTGAGTGAACACACAAAGTGGATACAGCCGACTAGCTTATCATCTCAAAGTTTCGACATGTTTAATTTATCTTTAGTTTAGCTTGAGTTTTGTGTTCTTAAAGTTATTTTTTTTGTTGTTAAAACACATTTGAACAGTTTCTAAAACAATCACTGTAGTGAAAGATTTATTTATGTTAAATATTACTATTACTATTATTATTATTATTATTATTTATTATTATTATTATCATTAATAATACTAATAATAATAATAATTATTATGTTAAAATTGTTCTGGTCCTATATAACGATTTGTTTCTGTTCAGTGAGAACTCTCATTCCAGGTTTGACTGGTTGCTTATGAAAAGCTACCTACATGCCATTGTATGTGTCTCATTTCAGACGGATCTGTGACCCTGGACTGACTTCGTTTGAGCCTGAGGCTCTGGGTAACCTGGTTGAAGGAATGGACTTCCACAAGTTCTACTTCGACAACCGTAAGGCACCTCACGCCTGTTTCCGTTGCTTTCTGACTGGATGGCAACTAGAAAAAATATTATGAGGAGTTATTTCTGCGATAAAATCCAAAATAGCTGGTTGTGTACATTTTAAATGCCTCCCCAGCAAATTCAATTCAATTATGTTTAGCCTCTAGTATAAATGTAGGATATTGTTGCCTTCTGACTGGATGGCAACTAAAACCACAAATAAGGAGGTTTTGAGGTAATCTTTTTCCCTCATACATTACAGTATAGGCTTAAATGTAGGATATTGGAATTAGTGCCACAGCCCCACCTACGGTCCTGCAACATCTCTAGAAAGTACGGCGGCGTAAGCATGCCTTGACTCGCTTCCCTGTCTCTCTCCACCTGTGGCAGTGTTGAGTAAGAACAGCAAGCCCGTGCACACCACCATCCTCAACCCCCACGTGCACCTGATCGGCGAGGACGCGGCCTGCATCGCCTACATCCGCCTGACGCAGTACATGGACAGCCAGGGCCGCCCGCGCTCCTGCCAGTCGGAGGAGACGCGCGTGTGGCACCGCCGCGACGCCAAGTGGCTCAGTGTGCACTTCCACTGCTCGGGGGCGCCCGCCGCACCGCTCCAGTGAGACCCAAACCCCCGCCAGGCACAGGCAGGTAGGAGAAGGACGAAGAGGAGGAGGGTGTGTGTGTGTGTGTGGGGGGGGGGGGGGGGGGGGTATTGGGTTAAGATGGCCGTCGGATTTAGTGGGGAAATATTTTAGGGAAAAGTTTGGTGATGATTTTTTGGGTTTTGACTTTAGAAGAGTAGTAGAGGTTATTTTCATTCATTCTGGTTCAGAGTGAAGTAGGTCCCTGATAAAAATGATTCAAACTGTTTCCTCAATATTGAACTTTTTAACGTTTTCAGCTCTGCCTGATTTCTGAAGCTGTTTGAAGAATTTCTTCTCCGTGGTTGGATTGGCCCAAGAAGCGCAGCCGGAAGAGACCGTTGGGACATTTAAAAACCCACAAGAGAAAAAAATAAAATAATATCATCTGTATCAAAATAGAATCTTTCAAAAAAATGCAGGTTGTCCTGTGTAACACCAACCACCAATATTCCAGTCCCATCCTAGCTGGACATTGGGGACCGGCTGTGGCAGTGTCCCCATTCATACTCCCCCAGACAGTGCATGCTTCTGACACCCACACGGGGGCGCTGTCTTGTCCTTTTCTCTCTCTGTTGAGCCATCTTTTTAGCCCACTGTTTGGAAAAAGTGTTTAAAGTGTTAACATAATGTAGAAAAATATGAAATTCTTATTCTTGTTATCTACAGACATGGTGAGCTAACAGTAAATTTTTTAACAAACGCTAAGGATACATTTTTAGAGGTGAAGTGGTTTTGTTTCACAATGAACATATTTACGTGTTTTGTTTTGTTTTGTTTTTGATGAGGGGGTGCAACCAAACGACAGGAAGGTAATTGTGAGAAAGAACTACAAAATGATTCTTCAAATCTTAAAAACTAAATCACCAAAGTGTGGGCCTTTAAGCATTTTGTAGGCAATTACACATTATTTTAACTAATATTTCCTTGGCTACGGGGTTTCAGGGTGGGATGTGTTGTGGAAGGGACAGTTTGTAGTATTCTGATATGTTATTGTTAAACTTAATTTTTATCTCTTAAATAATGCTGTATTTTAAAGTATTTTGTGTTTTAAGAAATCTTTTTTTATGGGGAATTCATAGTTCTGTATAAACAGATATTTATAAGGATCATGGGGAAAATACTCCTTACTTTGAGAGTTTGGGAAATGGAAGTTTGTGTGAGTGTTTTGGTCAGTGGAAAGCTAAGGTGTGTTCTTGTGTCTTTTCAAACTCCTGGGTCTTTTTTTGTGATTTACAATCCCTTGTGTAAATACACACACGCACATACATACATATACATACATTTGCGTACAAACACAAGGCCCAAAGTCCAAGCCTCTGGTGTTGTGCCCGTAAGTCTTGCTCCCCTTACTCCAGACTCCAGCCCGGCAGAACTTGGAAGTCGCAGAACACTGCAACGTATTTCAGTGTTCTGAGTCAAATAACACACTGCCCATTCTGTTATGACGCACAGAGCAACTGCCTGCCCCCCACCCCCCACACCTCTTCCTCATTTGTCAAAACCTGACCCAATGAAAGTGCTGACAAACGCTCCCATTAATAGTATATTTTAATGCAAAATTTCTTGCTCTGATTTTAAGCATGTTTTATGAATCACTATCGGGGAGGGATCTTTTTTTATGGCCTGTACTGTTGTGCACATGAACTCCTATTGAGAGTGGATGCTGTTGTGTTTGCACCTCTTCTGAAGTGAACAGTCGTTGCAACTTCAGGTTTCGCTCTCCGGTTCCTGTGTTGTGTTGACGGTGACCTCTCCAAAACCAGCCTCATCGCTGTCTTCATGGCGTAACTCGATGTGATGGTGGTGTTGTCATCTTGATACCCGTCTGTTGTTCTGTTCCCGTTTATTTTTGTACACAATAGTATTTTGACTGTCTTCGTTTGCCGTACCTCTCTGTGACCTCGTGCCCCCATCCCTCCACCAAAAAAGCATGTGAAAAAACAATGCCTCTATTCAAAGGGAGGGCATTGCTGTTTGTCCCACAGCTGGGGTTCGCATGAAAGATTGCTGGTTTGGGTTAGGATGAGATGGACAAGGAAGTGGACTTGGAATGGGCCAAGGGCTTTGGAGCCACACTGTAGGCAGTCGTTCGTCTCGGTTTCTGTTGTAGCTGTTAGTGTTCTTAGTGTTGATATACCTGGATGACCCGAGTTGTTTGTTGAGTTTGATGATAGCTGTAACATGAACGAGTGCTGCGGACTGGGCATGTCTCGAGGACTTCTGTTAACCTTACTCTCCCCTCCCTCATACAATCCCACGATCAACAGGAACACTTGCGCAACAATCACCCTTTATGAACATATCTTGTGACTATGGTAAAACATTGGAACACTGTTATTCACTGTGTAGTAGACGTGCGCGTGCGTGTGCGTGTGTGTGTGTGTGTGTGTGTGTGTGTGTGTGAACCTGTACCGCCAGAGGGTTGAAGCTCGCTATTAGCCTCTTCCCTCCCATCTCTTCTGTAATGCACGTACCATTCAAACTCTTAAATCGTCATCACAACCGAAAAAAAATAAGAAAATAGAGAGCTGATGATTTTTGTATTGGAGTCATTAGAAGGAGAACGTTATAATTATTATCCAGATATGTTTAGAAAATAATCTTTGTGGTGACTTGTGGACCTTGCCCTACTACGGCTGATTCTTCCAGTTTGTAACAGATAAATCATACCATGACACCTTATTCCCCACTCCTGCACCATGACTCTTAACCAGCAATGTATGTGATTTTATTTTCTCCAAATATAGCCTATGAGTTGTTCTGTTGACTTTGTGAGGCATCTTCTCTCTTCCCCCTATGTCTCTAATCATTGAATGGGTTTCCACAAAGGAATGAGAGTGTTAACGGGAAAGAATACAATGCAGCCAAACTCCGAAGCTAAAAAAAATGGAAGAGAGGAAATTAAAAGAGTAAAGGGAATGAACAATGTGACAAGTTCATTTTTAGATTAAACTGTCCCCAAGTGGAGAGAGAGGGAGAGATAGTGAGCTTTGATTAACTTTACACAACCAACATGATAATTAAATACCACACATTTTAACAATAATACTATATATGCAGTTCTACGAGAGGAAGAAATATGCATGT
This sequence comes from Galaxias olidus, assembly GCA_026901105.3. Lineage (NCBI taxonomy): Eukaryota > Metazoa > Chordata > Actinopteri > Galaxiiformes > Galaxiidae > Galaxias > Galaxias olidus. The sequence continues at coordinate 117,990 of JAPMUY010000438.1, read as the reverse complement.
CTACTTTCTGATTATATTTTTCACTGTCTGTGTTTACTTGATAAAGAAATGGAAAACTACGTATGTTACTTGCATCCTTGAGGTCAATGAAAATTGTTCTATTTCAAATATTGAATCTAAGTGATGTATCATATTATAAAAAGTATACAGAAGATTTAACAAAAGCCTTAGCCTTGGTAGGTTCCCCTTTCTTAGCACAATTGTTGCATTGTAATTCAATACAGTACTAAGGGGCTGCATATGTCTATACTCAAGTTTTCATTTGGATGCTGGGTTTTTGCATGACCATAATAAAACCATGAATTTAAAACCATTATTGTGTTGTCTGTCTTGTTTCTTAAAGTTTTAAAGGAATTACTTAGAAATGTATTATTACCATTTCGGTGTACAACATTCACAAAATGTATAGGCTCAAGCTGAAGGGGTTAATTTAGAAGAACTAACATGCTGTCTGCAATGTAAAGGAAAATTAAGCATCAGTTTTATTTTTCTTAATAGTTGGCTTCAGGATTGACGTGATAGAACAGGGTGAGAAGGCCTATATTATATTAAAGGAAATGTTTAGCTTCCAGTGTCATCAATCCATCCAACGCCAGGGTGCTCCACAATCTCCCCTATCATAGCCCTTGGTTATACATTGTAATGTTTTTTGCGTAATTTTAGTCTATAAAGTAGATTACAATGATGAACGGCAAAGGTCTCAAGGGTATGCCCGACAATACATGTTCACATAATATAAAAACACGGAAAGGGCACATGTGACTAATGTAGCTGCTTGGAGCAAAAATGTATTATATCTCAATAATTGAAGCTTTTATTACACTTTAAAATAGCCTATTTAAATGATTATTTGGGGAAATATATTTAAAATGCAATGGAAAGCAGTCTGCAACAAATAGGAAATAATTTTATTTGGAAATATTTGAACCGGAAGTACTATGACAGCTGGCTTTACGTTCATAATAAATTTGCTAGAGCCATTTAGGTAGAGATGGACTACTAAACAAGTTAGTCAATTGTGAAATGTGTTTGATGGCAGTGAATTAAGTGTTGACGAGTTTAACAAGAATAGTATGATTTTCCCTGGTTTTAAATAGATAATTTTTTCTGTCGAGTGAACAATTAGTAACAATTTAGGAAACGTTTTCCAAGTTAGTTAACGTCATACAAGTTACTGAAGTCAAGATGAGTTCAAACAGTGTCACCATATCCAAAGGTAAATATTATTACGACTTTATCGTCTAACCAATGCGACGCTAATGGGGTTAAAAATGGTATTCCGTCATACTAAACTGTGCAAGGTTATATGCGTAGTTACTCTTGTCAAGTGTAAACTGATCCTGTCAGTATCATGCGTAAAATGCCCTAATCTCTACTTTGTGGTTAAAAACACAGACTAGGGATAAAGCAAATAATCAGTGTTAGATCAGATCCCAGCTCCTCCAGTTTAGAATATTTTTTATTATTATTTCGACTAAAGTAGAACACTGCGAGATTGGAAGATTATGTCATGTTCCTTCAGCCAAGTACATTGATTTTGTTCAATATTGCATAGATTTTTTTTTGTGTGTTTAAGTGTAACTTGAGCTGTTAGCCTTGTTTGCACCCATTTCGTAATAGCTGGGTGTGATTTATCAAAGGGTGTGAGGACCTAGCCTACGAATCACCACAACAAGCCATACACCTTTGGTCTAATATCTTTTGAAAAATCTCCTCTCATGGGTGTCATATCAAACCTACAGAGCCCCTGAGCCCATAACGTGATAGTTTGTATCTTGTGCATACGAGACATTTTACTATACATTCATATGCGTCTCAACTACTTCAGATGCACATAGCCAGTATCTAATGGAATTATCTAGCAGGGAACATAATATGTTCACTGTACATAACAACATAGCAAGCTGAAACATTTCCCGCTGGCGAACAGTCAAGCAACTAGCTAACCAAGCTTGAAAACAAAACAAACAGTGCTATCCATCTGCTGATACATTTCTTATAGACAGTGCATCTAGGTTGCAAAAATTCCTCAGTATAGCCTGCTGTGATTATACTGCATGGTAATGCATGAGTCTAGTAAGATAACTGAAATAAATGGTGCAGGAAAGACATGTTATGCAGTTGTAGAACCACATTGATATGTTTCTACTGGATGTGTGCATCTCCAGTTATTAAGCATGTGAATTATCTTGTGCGCACAAGATACACATAAATCACCTTTAGGAGCTCCATACTAAATCCATTTATGGACAGAGCTTGCATAAAGTGTAAATGTGGTTAAATTCAGAATACCCGAGGTCAGGAGTTTATTATGCCATTTTGTCATGAAGTTAAGAATCATGTAAAATTCCCTTTCTAGTCCTTTTCTACCTTATGCAATTGTTGGTCAGTTTTATCAATCTGTAATAGAGGTTAATTAATTTATTGGAGCCTTATCTTGTGACAGCAGTGTTGATCTATGTATGTATGATCAACAATAAAAGCACAAATGTTTAGCTACTGCACAAACTGAACTACTGGATTTGAACAACCTAATTTAACCTTTTTCGTAGCTGAACTGGCTGCTGCTTTATCTTTAACTGCCGGGGCAACAGCCGTTGGGATCTTGCTCTTCCAAAAGTTCAGCTCCAAAGGCAAAAGCACCAAGCCCAAAGTGAACTTGGACCTACAGAAGGACAACCCTAAAGTGGTGCATGCTATGGACATCGAGGACCTGGGAGAGAAAGCCGTGTACTGCAGATGTTGGCGCTCTAAGAAGGTAGCGTTGTTCTTTTTTTTTCTCTCTCTCATGGCTTTCCCCTTTCCAGAACCAACGTTGGCCTTGGCCATCACCTGTAACACCTCTCGTTTGTTTACCCTTAGTTTCCATACTGTGACGGAGCCCACGCCAAACACAACCAGGAGACCGGGGACAACGTAGGTCCTCTGATCATTAAGAGAAAGGAAGCATAAATATATCTCGGTGTTCCTTATGCGCCGCTGCAATCACATGCACAATTGCTTCCAAAAATAATATAATGATAAGTTGAAGAGTATGTCTTATATTGAGAGATTGAAAGCCATCCCCCCTGTCCCATTACTGTCTGTAATGCTGTTAAAACGAACAAATCCAGCCAAAATGTAAATAATCAATGTGTTTAAGGTAACTGATAATGTTTGTCACCATTACACTGTTGACTGCAATGTAAATCTAAATTAAAGGTCCACACTTAAATTACTTGTATTAGCTGTACTGTCTTTCTCTTGGAGTTTAAAGGCAGTATTGGCCTCAAATAGCTGCCAGTCCATTCGTTGTTCGTTCTGTAGTATTAATTGGCGACCAATTTGTGTAAAGCGCTTGGAGTATCTAGAAAAGCGTTAAAAACTAAATAAAATGAATTATTATTATTATTATTATTTGCGGCAAGGAAGGTGGGGGTGAGTGAACAAATCTAAAATCAGCTAGGTTACTGTTCTGTTGCAATACCAAACAACTCTGTATACTTATTGAAATGGATGGTTGTGGATTTCATTGTTAATTCGGTGATAAACAGAAAAATCTATTCATATACTGACTAGTATTGTATGTTAGGATTTAAATGAACCTGGGAAGAGTTCTTTTTGTGTGTGCAACAAATGTGCAAACTCGGGGGTAGCCACAATTATAGTGAATTTTGTGAGTGCGACTTATGTAATCTTCCACATTACATCAATAATGTTTTAATCACACTGACCATTTAAAGAGTAGGCTAAAGTCATTTTTATTATCACGCACGCATATATATTTCATAGTGGGAGACATGATTGTATTTCAAATTGATTCCATCTTGCCGTATTGGAAAACAACTTAAATCCCTTTTGGTTACAGTTCCATTTCACAACACACATCCATCTCCTGTTCCAACATATAGTGTTCAGTTTACTTCCATGTTTCTAGCCAGTAGAGGAGAGCAGAAATGAAGGAATTTCACTGTAGACGCCCATTACCCACCCTTCCTGATAACCACATTTACAAGAGAAACACCACTGGTTGAGGCCAAGTGCAACAACGGGACATCCACAAGCTTCTATGGTCTGCAGATTCTGATGTGTGACATTTCAGGAGACCTAAGTAAAATAGAAAAACAACCTTTACAGACGCGCTCCAATTGCATAGTATGTGATCATTGCAAAAACTTTGGGAAATGGGAATGCATGAGGTTATTAGGCCATCACATGTATCCTGTCCTAAGAAATAAATCTAGTTAATATTACTTATAATTACTTGCAATGCATTGTAACATAAAGCTATAAAAGACACTTATGGTCCCCCAGCACCATAAAGATCCGATAGTGGAAACGCCCTGATGACAGGTGTGCTCAACTAGTTGGACCAGATGCATGTCAGGCCATTCTCAAGATGGCATACGTTTGCTGGAACTTTTGTAGGCATACACTGTTAACATTAAACTCAAGATATTACACACACAAAAATGCCATTCCTATTATAAAACTATTTACTTTATTAGGTATTTGATGTAATTTTAATCAAATTAGCAATAACTTTGACAAGAGTGTAAACCTGCAAAAATAAATGCTGAAAAGGTATGTAATGCAGATAATTAGCAAAAATCTACCTGCTCTTCCGCAACGTTTGTTTAGAAATTGAAACAAAGAATATGGTATTACATATTGGCTCTGAAAGAGTTAACAAAGTTAGCAAACCACTGTGCAAAGTACAGGCCAAAGTAACATTGGCTAGCCTCTATATTTTCAGCATCTGAAAATGAATATGCCAACTAAGATAACTTTAGAAACTTTGTAGAAATCCGACTGATTAGGAGTGGTTACACGTGACTAGCCTATATTAACTAGGCTACATCGCCAAATACCTTTACCATGAAGAAAAACGTTCAAGCCAGGTCCAATTTCTTCTGGGTTTCTGAGAGTTTATCCTGCAGCCTTTTCTTCCTCCAGTCCAAAAACTTTCTTCTCATTCGGTTTCCCTGCCACCCAGCAAAGAATCCCGTGGCAAATGAAATTACAATTGCGACTTGTAACGTCCTTTCAGAGACGTCAGCCATGTTCACCTCTATAGCCTAAAATGAAAATACATTTCACACATAAAAATTGCAACGCGGCAGAGTTACAGAAGAAACCTGTAATATATTCCGGTTCATGGTATAGTTCTTTCAAACTAAAAGCGCCCTAGAGGATGGCATACCATAATTTGCAAAGCGCTAAGAAACTAAAAAGAAAGAAACAAAAAACACCATAATACAAGATTTAAGTTCATACAACATTTTTGTGTATATATATAATATATATATATAGGATGTATTAGTTAATAAATCTAGCCAGGGTAAAATATCTCAGTGTGACAATTGTAGCCTATCGATTTTTAAAGAATAACTAGGATATTGTCTTTGAATCACAGGAGTTGCCAAGTGTGAGACGACAACTATGTGCTAATACGTAAATGCTTAGGTGTTCCTTACGCTCTGTTCAAACGACCAATTTAGAGCAAAAACGTTTGATCGCGTTGGGGTGTTGTCCATGGTCCTGGAAACTATTTCTGCAGCTACGAGCAAGGGCTATGGGCCACTTCTAGTGCTAGTTTTATAAGCCATAGAAGAATGAGTCCATATAATATTTGTTTGTAAACTGCTAATACTATTTTACTCTGTAAAAATGTAGAACACTATCTGGCTAACAAGTTGGAAATTAATTTATATTTCTCAAAGACAGCCACACTACTTTTGCATTGACTGAGGGTGACAAAATAAATGTTACGATCAGCCAAACATATTTCAAAGATGTTTTGTTTGTTTGAGAATCTCATATTATGAATCGTCCTAATAATATAGGCTACAGGCCTATAGGTTAGATTAACAATATATTGGCATGCGTTCTTGTTTAAAATGCTTTATGAAATATGCTATTTCCCTAAATTGCAGTTTCTGGATATTTATAATTTTTTATATAACGTAATATAATGTTATGGTGTAATATCTTTGTGGTTATTTACTAATAATAATCATAAAAAAATAAATATATAGCTTTACTGTTACGCCATTGCCGAGCAGGAGCGCGCGTTGCACACTGGGAGTATCCGTGATGGGAGGATGGCTGAGGATGGAAAGGCAATGTTGCAATGACAGCCCCTCGCATAAGCCACAATTTAAGAGGACTGATGCACCTTTGTAAGGACTTCCCAGACCCTACGCTGACGCCAAAAGAACAGGTCTGATATACGCTTGTATATTCCGCAGTATTTTAGACAATAGCCTACTGCAATAAGCAAATCGATGTTAGGGCCTATCACAGCATCTTCTTCTGTTTCATCTTCGCTCGATCGCGCCCCATTCATGCAGTGGAATGCCAGTCATGTCGATAAATTAGCTATACTAATATTTTTCAATCGAAGGCTAACCAATGTTTTTATTTTATTTAACGAGAGGATTCCGATCAGGACTGCACATATGATTGCCCATCTGCAATAGTATGTATAAGCAGGGGAATGATTTGTGGAATACGAGCCATGCCTAAACCCTCTAGAAACTGCAGTGCGGTGAAAAATGTTGGCGGAGGAGGGCAGTCCAAGGAGGTTATATTAGGCTGAACCAGCCAGTTGAAGCTCCATATTACCCGTGGTACCGCGTTGTCTAAATCGGGGGAATACATTCAATAAGGCCTTAATGATGATGAAAACAATAAATCATTCAGACACCGATGGATCATGCATTATGCTTACATTGTTGTTTGAAGTATAGCGAATGTGTTTTACTATTTGAATCGAATTAGCCTCTAAAAATAGTGAATGCATTATGAAAACACACTGATGTTGGTTTAGTGTTGGCAAGCAACAAGGCCTTTTGAGTGCAGGGTTGGCCATGCAGACATATCCTTCAATATTGCTTTTGAGCTTCTCTCTGAATTGCAAAAGGACTGGCTGTAGCTTGGCTGGTAGCATGGTGAATTAGGCAATCAATTGTCAGTAGTATTTCATATTATAAAAATAAAAATTCTAAATAGTTATTAAGCTTTTAGTATTTCATTCAAATGGTTTTCATTGTTTAGCAGGAGTGAACAGTTTAATTTAATTTACTTTTAGAGTGATTAGGTTGATTTCTTACCCTGAGTGCTGTCCCCTTCCGCTTCTGAATTCGTAATTATCTGGATCACACCTCAGTGGCATGTGCCATTGCTATTTTGGATGGTCACATATTAGTTTAAGTTCTATCCCTCTAAAAGTCAATTCATTTTGGAAGGGAGTTATTGACTAAAGTGAGATGATGAACAAAGAACAAAAAATTATTTATATTGGATTGAATTAAAGTAAAGTAAAGTGCTCTCTTCATTAAATGTGAGATACCAAAAACCGTTGTCAGGTCTGTTTTCTCTCAAAGTCCACATCAGCCATCATTATTAAAACACATGTGTATGGTTTCCATAATGAAAGCCTAGACTCAGTGTGAGAGGTGCAGTTTGCAAAATAATATATAATTGATTGAATCTCAGGGTTTTTTCACAAGAAATAAGTCACTTGCCATGTAAAAATAAACAAACTGTGTATGCTTGTGAAATGGGAAAACCCAGATGTAAATACGAGAGAGAAACCTAATGTCACACAAATGAAACAGACTGCTCCCACATGAGAAGCACTAGACCTATTTCAGGGAATGGCTAGGGCACAAAGCCCATAATGCATTGCACATGAGAGCTGAATGTCATGGCCATGTACAATACTTTGGCTTCAGTTGTGCCTCCCAAAGTGGCATAGAAATATACAGAACATGGCACCCTTTTTGACGGGCAAAGAAATATACTTATACAATTTGAATAAGCATCTACTTTGAATAAGGCATATGCCACAAAACGGATGCCAAACATACATATTATCCACACAGAACTGTTATACCCAACTGCTTATGGAAAATATATCTGTATTTATCTATTTCTAGGATATGCTTAGCTGTTGTTAAGCAGTGGCTATAAGTATTGTATATATTTCTTCTGTGCAGATCAGTCATTGGCAAAGCTCGTACCAGGCTTTTCATTTCCCAGTGCAAAGCATAGCATTCAAACACATGGCAACACGAGCTGTGGGCCTGTGTGGCTAAGCCCTAAAACTCCACTTTACATGTAAGTTGAATTGAATTTTCTCTTCCCACTGGAATAATCTTGCTATTGTAATTAACAGATTAATCAATACTAATGTGACAACAAACAATACGTGCAGATTTTTATTTTATGCAGCCCAATGGTTCACTTGTTGTGTGCGTTTTTTTATTATTCGTTTTTTGTTCTGCAGATGAATGGCTGAATCAGTTCCCGAGCTGGTTTGCCTATCTTTGGCTGGCCAATGCAGGGTGTAGGGCCCGTTGCCCACGTCGACGAAAACATGAATGGGGCAGGGGAGCAGGTGGATATCCTGTCCCCAAACTGCATGGTGAAAGACCGATGGAAAGTGGTGAGTGGGCTATCTAATAGAGACAGCATCACGGATGATCACACGCAGATAAACAGATCTTTTTTTTTTTACATAATATTAGAGTAACTCTGATATTTATTATGTACTCCTTTCTGTATCACAGCCTAGGATCCTAAATGAATACATATACAATACTGTGTAAAAGTTTTAGGCAAGTGTGAAGTCTTTAAAGTTAGAAAAAAATATATAGAAAACTAGAAATGTCAATTGTTTCTTTTTTTTATCAATTCATAAAATACAAAGTGAGGGAAAAGCAAAGCTGTATCAAATCAACATTTGGTGTGACCACCATTCGCCTTCGAAACAGCATCCCCTGCCTAAAACTTATGCACAGTACTGTATATTTTTGATTACTATGTCCGGTATTTTGTCTTGCTTAGCTAAAGAAAATTGGAGGGGGAGGTTTCGGGGAGATCTACGAGGCGTTGGACCTGCTGACGAGAGAGAATGTGGCCCTGAAGGTAGAATCTGCCCAACAGCCTAAACAGGTCCTCAAAATGGAAGTAGCTGTCCTAAAGAAACTGCAAGGTAAGTGGCCAGACTGATATTGCTATCGGACACTGATTGCAGAGATTTTACACAGTGCTACAGCACAAAGTGATCCGCTGTTTGTGAATAGTACGTTTCTCATGTGCAGCCCCGTTTTGAGCTTCTATTGAATGTTATAGGAGTGTAATGTAATGTAAAGTCCGTCGAATATATTTTGCAGGGAAAAATCACGTGTGCAAATTCATCGGATGCGGAAGGAACGAGAAGTTCAATTACGTTGTCATGCAGCTTCAGGTAACCAAGTCATTTCGTATTCTATTAGTGATCAACACATACTGTAAGATCAAACTCACACACACACACACACACCAACTGTGTGACTGTCAAGCAGGGGAGGAACTTGGCCGAGTTGAGACGCAGTCAGCCTCGTGGTATCTTCACAATGAGTACCACCTTGCGACTGGGCAAGCAGATCCTCGAGTCCATAGAGGCCATCCACTCTGTGGGGTTTCTACACAGAGACATCAAGCCTGTAAGTGTCCCGCTAAATGTCAGCTCACAATGACAAGTGTTTTTGGACTCTTTACACTGTACATCACATGGTAAACGATTACAAAATGACCACATAACATCTTTTTTAAGAATGCATTTTTTTCTTTTCATAGTCAAACTTTGCCATGGGTCGACTGCCATCCACATACAGGAAATGTTATATGTTGGATTTTGGCCTTGCTCGTCAGTACACCAACACAACAGGAGAAGTTCGACCAGTAAGTAACTACTGCAGTGCTATCTTCCCTCATTGAAAGAGCGTCTAATTTGACAGCGTTTAAACGCACCAGATGAAGAATTATGATTTATTTTTAAAATGCAGATACCGGGCCATTGATGATGATGATGATTGATTGATACCGGGCCATTTCAGATCTGCGTTTTCAAAATGGCTGCCAAATGCCACAAATTTTAAGCGCAACGGGCCGTGTTCAGTTGAAGGGGTTCTGGATAACACTTACTGCACACACTGAAGCCCCTTAGCACCATAAGTGCTGTGCTTAACGGTCAATAACCTGAACATAACTATGTTTGTTTTGAGTTGTAAGCAGCATGGACAGTAATGTTTTATATAAGTAATGTTTATACATCTTCTAGGCAGTATCCCCATATTGCAAATAGTTTTTAGTTCATACCTTATGCTTTTTTATTATGGCATGTGCATTAAAACATTGCCAACTACAGTTGAAATTAATTGCATTAAATGTTCATTTTGAAAATGTTTTGTCTGCAGTGGCCGAATATAATAGTTTCTTACCTTTAAAATATAAAGATTCCTTCTGGTTTGATCACATACAATATTGGATTGATTGTGTATGATTAATCGATACAACTATAAGCAATTAGACAAAATCCTTCCAATCTGAAGTTCTGAAATGGTCCTACATATATTCTTATAATCCTGGAATTTAATTATCCTTATGATTTTGTTTTTAAAGGGGCCCCTAGTTCTCAGACCATTTGCCCCTCTTTTTTCACTTGTATGATTTTGTGTTTTGCAGTTTTGCTGTTCCTTTTGGCCTTTTCCGTTTGAAGCCCATGCTTTTGACCCGCCTCATCTGTCAGGTGCCTGTCCCCATTTCAGTTTCAGTTTATTCAATAATGTTCCTCCCCAACTGCAGCCCGACTGCAAATTATAATGAGCTTAGTAGCTTGGAATCCTGTGAAGAATTCTTCACAGGAAAGGTTTGGAAACAGTCTGCAAAGTTGCACAAATGCAGCGCATTTAAAAGGTGATGTTCCTTTAAAAGGCATAGTACATCACACTGCTAATTGTGCGTTTTGTGCCAGAAACAAATATGGATTAATAACAGTGCCATTGAGCTGTGCAAACCCATATTTGCGGCTAGAAAAAAAAGGAATGTGAGACGTAATTGGTCATATCATTATATATATTAGCATAATGTATATAATTATATGAAAATCAGTGTCATTGCAATTTGTTGTGCGCCTGCCCCACCCCCTACACTCTGCTTTCCCCTGGCTCTACCCTCTCTTTGGCAATGTGGATCCCTTTCATTTTGAACGCTTGGTCGATTTGTTTTCTCTTGATGCTTTAAGATGTGGGGATAAAAGTCAACATAATTTCTCAATTCTACGACGGCATGCTGACAAGGAATTTCTGAATGATATTTTCTTTTGTAGCCCAGGAGTGTGGCAGGATTTCGTGGAACGGTTCGCTATGCTTCAGTGAACGCCCATAAAAACAAAGTGGGTGTCCTCTCACTTCTTTAGTGATTTTCCTCTGAAATTTTTCATGCTCTGAAAATTGGTGAGAGAACATATAGCAAGTATTCTGTGTCTGCAAGTGTATAACATCTCTAAAAAATGTTGTTGTCTCGTACAGCATTATGCTACTTTGGGTTAGAGTTAGAGGCCTATGGAGACAAAAATAACAAAAGGATAGTATACTCTATTATTGTTGTTATTGTCTGTTCATCTGAAGTGCTTGTAATATGAATCTAAAACACAAATACATTTGTATTTTGGATAGATTTTGGCATAAAATCTGATTATGCTTGCTTATGTTCTAGATTCCAAATCAATATAGTTGGTTGTATAACATACTTTAAAATGCACTGTGTGACACTTGTATTTGTATCGACCTTCACAGGAAATGGGTCGCCATGATGATCTGTGGTCACTGTTATACATGCTGGTTGAATTTGCTGTTGGCCAACTCCCATGGCGAAAAATTAAGGATAAGGTAGGCTTTCCTAATGATTAGCAGTGTGACACAGTGCATCGGTTTTATACATAGATTTCTGGTGATAGAACTTTGTTTCTTTCCCTTTTTTAAATAGGAACAAGTGGGTCAAATTAAGGAACGCTACGACCACAGAATGCTGCTCAAGCACATGCCTTCGGAATTCCATATCTTCCTGGATCACGTGTTGGATCTGGATTACTACACCAAGCCAGACTACCAGGTACAGTATCGATTCCCTCCTCTGTAATCATACTGTCCCCCTCCAAGTACCATCCCTGACCTTAGGAGACTAACAACGCCTTTTTTGAACATGGCGACAATGGTGGCTATTTCGGCTTTGAGTACTTCAATGGAATCATGTTAAATTCTAACACATATTTATGATCAGATGGTTTTAGAACCAGGTGTACCCCGCCTCTCGCCCTGTGTCGGCTGAGATATGCTCCAGCCACCCTGCAAAAGGATAAGCGGTATAGCTAATGGATGGATGGATGGTTTTAAAACACCGATCCACACTAACCTGAGCCGTCCGTTTCATACTGATGTTGTCTTCTATGTGACCTCTTTACTTAGTTGCTGATGTCAGTGTTCGAGAACAGCATGAAAGAGCGTGTCATCGCCGAAAACGAGCCGTTCGATTGGGAGAAGGGCGAGACCGACCCGACGCTGTCGACGAGCACAGCGACTCCGCCTCAACAGAACACCAGGCAGACTGCTGCCACCCCGGGGTAAGTCAGAGGAGCGTCGCCGTGCCAACGCAGCGCACGGCCCACCGCAGGACGGTTACAGCGACCGTCATTGCATCCGTCTTACATACATGGGCAAGCAGTCGTCCAAGTTATCACATCAGCCATCCATTCGGCTATTCTTGTCTCTTCCTAGGGCTATGAACACCACTCCTAGTGGCCAGGGGCTGAGGGAGAATGCTGATGAGGCTCAGCAGGAAGAGCGCCTGAGCGACCAGGAGAACGCCCCGCCCGGCCAGTTAAGCAGCCGGCCTGGTGAGCAGCGGGCCCAGCCCCTGGACGATACCGACTTCAACCGCAACAAACTCAGGATTAGCATTAGCAAGGTAGAGCTAACCTAAAAAATCAATCATGAATATAGTTCTGTCTCTTTTTCTTGTTTTCTTGCTTTCTTTCTTTCTTAATCATTGTATTAGTTTGTTCTTTCAAATTAACAGTTTAATCATAATCAACACAATCTTTTATTAAAATCTTATCTTGTCTTATATGGCCTTAATTGTAAATACCATTTCCTGTAAACGTCTTCATTGGATAAAAACTTTCCCAGACCCAGTTGGCTGTGGAGGAGGAGCCTACCAAAGGGGCGTGTCCTGTATCTACTGTGGGAGGAGATCCTCCAGAATCACCAGATACCCAGGCGCGGGTTCCCAGGTACCGCAGAATCAACAGCCCCGAATCGGACCGCCTGTCGGCCGCAGACGGAAGACCAGACGTCTATGACAGGCGGTAAGATCTTGATTGACACAAGTCAGAAGGCTATGCTTTTATCTGAAAATGCATTTTGGCACTCTCTAGATCAATGTATGACTATCAACTAGATACAACTGATTACATGCTAGCTTGCCTTTTAGTGTTTGTAGATGAATAAACAATACAATGTATTGGAATTTTATTAACTTTTTTTTTTTTTAAATAGATTTATTTATTTAAAAGAAAAATTCAACTCTTTCCAGGTCTCGGGTGGACATCCTAGGCTCTCCTTCCCGCCACGTCTACTCCTCCCAACCCGCTCAGATGATCTCCCTGGAGGGGGGCGGCGTGATGCGACTGGCCGACGGCCGGCACGAGACGTCGGTGGCGTCGGTGGCCGACCCGGAGGCCCACAGCAACGCCTTCATCCACTCCGTGCCCTTAGCCGAGGAGGAAGACTTCGACAGCAAGGAATGGGTGATGATCGACAAGGTGACCGAGCTCAAGGACTTCCTGCTGGGGGCCGAGCCCACCACCTCCGGCACCACCGACGAGGAGCCGGAGGAACTGCGCCCCCTGGAGGAGCAAGAGGAGCGCCGGCGCTCGCGGAGGACTGCGGCTCTGGGGGTGGAAGGGGCCGTGGTGAGGCCGAAGTCCAGCGCCGGAGCCTCGAGCGCGGACTGGGCGGCCAGAGGCATGGGCTCTCTGGTGGAGGAAGAGGAGCTGCTGCAGAGGCAGCAGGAGGGGCTGGCTGCGGGGCCGAGTCAAGGGAACTCCAAATATCACTCGCTGCCGGGTCGGGCACACAGAAGGGACGCAGCAGAGTCCTTTGGACAGGTAAAACCCACACATCTTGTAAACTCTGTTGGTATTCCAAAACACGAGAGCATGGAAACGTGTTACGTTTTTAGCTAACGTGGGTTGTATAAAAAGAAAGCATTGTATTCTTTAGAATCCGACACGTTTTGCAAACTCAGCATCCGTGGTTTGTGTCCTACAGCAAAGACCAGTTAGAGATACAAGTGTCTAAGCGTGTGTAAATCACTCTGATCCCAACAGATCCATTAGGTCATAGTTTTGTTCCAGCAGCCGTTCTGACTGTAGACTGCTGAATGTAAAGAACGATAAAACAAGTAGCACCATTATGGGAGCGGCCATTTGCAACAAAACCTGAGTGGATCTCATTTGGAAACTACCCATATTTTATTAATCAGTATGTTATGAACAGAGTGTGCCCTATTGCTTAAAATTAGTTTAAATAAAAATGGCGCTGCATTAGGGGCACATAGAATCCTTTTGAGTACCCATTCTGGGCTTTTTCCTCTAGGCACAAGGACAAATGAGTTTGCCAAGATATGGTGGCATGTGTTGTTTATGTGTGGTACTCTCACCCTGGGTGGTACGGGAATTCTGAAGGATCGGGTTCATCAGGCCTCGATCATATACTGTTGTAGTGTTCTAGTTAGGTAAAGTCATACTTTCTTTTTCAGCCTGTATTGGGGTTCGTTGGTCAATATTAAAATGGTACGGAGGCCAAACTTACAAAAGAGCACTTTAGGTCACCTTGGATCTTAAAGCACTTCCAGGCATCAAGGGTTTCAAGTTTCTTTTCCAGCACCCAACCTGGACCTACCTGCAATCCCCCAAAACGACCACTGGAGGGCACCATGGACTGGCAATGGAAGAATAATTCCACTGGCCCCTTCTTCCTATAGTTTTCCAATTAGGAATAAATAGCAACTATGTAGTTATACATTAATTCATGCTTGGCAAATTTCTTTTTTTAAAATTAAGAATCCTGCAAATTCTATAGGAGAATTATGTCAGTAGTTCAAAACCACGTAACCCAGAACACATATTTACATTCAGTATTTTTTAATTTGTTTTTGCTTGATAATTCAGCCATTTTCTCTGAGGCTAGTTTTCTAGAGATATGGAAAGACAGACATAGGCTTCAACGGAGATGAATTTGTTACACAAGAGATATAATGCAAGTTTAAGAGAAGAAACGTTGTGTAAAGTTATGACATTCACAGTATTCAGTAATATTTTTGTGTCTTTGCGTGTGAATGAAATTAACGTTGGCGTGTTCTAGGCCATGTGTTTGTGTCACCAGAACACATTCTAATCCATGCACATGCCCTTAATATTTGTATGTTTTTTTGCGTGTCTGTGTGTGTTGTGGTATGTTGAAAAGAAGATCCCTCTAAATGCATCTTATTTATTGAAGAGAGCGACGCACAGTATGCCATCCCTTATCTTCATCATTTGTCTTCATGCTCTGGTTCCAAACGTTATCAAACGAGAGCAGGGATATAGGTTAATGACCTGGAAGCATATCGTCCCGTTTAATGCCTTAGAACGCAGGCCTACGTCAGCTGGGGGATTCTAATTGGCCCCAAGGTTTTTTTCTGGGTCTCCCTTTTTTTTTTTTGACAGAGTAGACGCAGTCATGGCCCGCCTGTCTGATGATTCCTTTCTCCTCCGCTCTTATTGGTCTCTTTCAGTTGGAGGAGGACAGGCCACACCCCCACCACCACAGCCAACACTCTTTCCCGAGGCCTAACCAATTGAGGAGGTTGGCGTCCTATGTGTTCTCGTCCTCGACACTGGAGACGGAGCAGTACCCCCACCACGGCGGCGAGGCCGGCGCTCTGATCCAGCGCAGCCGCTCGGCCGAGAGCAGCCCCGCCCGGCTGCCCTCGCGTCGCCACATGCCCCTGTTGCCGGGCGGGGGCCCTGGGAGCCCGCGCCAGCGCCACTCGGTCCTCAACCTCTCTCGCCTCCAGATCCAACAGATGCTGGCTAAGCTTATGAACAAGACGTGACCCTTCCCCCCCCCCCAGCCCCCGACCCCCATTCACCCCACTGCTCCCAAAGTAAAAAACACAACCCTGTCTATAACTAACAGTGGATTTTAAAAAGGGAATTTGGCATAAAAGGGAAAACTATTGCTGTTCTTTCGATGCAATAAAACGTTGGATTTATGGGCCAATTAGAGTGCTGACTGAGCCTGCAAAGACGAGAGTCGTTGATTTGGGTTTCACCCCCCCTTTGACGATTTACGGACCAAATCCTCTGACGCACCAAAAGCTTGAATGGCTGCGTCCTTGTGTACTGTTGACAGCGTTGCCTAGTAGGGACATAGAGGGGAAGAGACAGAGAGTAGATGGGCATGGACAGGTGATGAAAAACATAGGTGGCGTGAGCTAAACGAGACCTTATTCTACCCCCATTTTTTATGATGCCTTTTTTTTGATAAGCTTTGTGTAGGTACGGGAGTGGTAAACCTAAGGAACGGTTCACCTTAATTTAGTCTTCCCTAAAGTACAGCTGCTTCTTCACTCAGTGTGTGTGTGTGTGTGTGTGTGTGTGTGTGTGTGCATGCGTGCGTGCGTGCGTGCCTGTGTGTGTGTTTCTGTTGTTGAGAGAGAGAGATAGAGAGAGGCAGAGCGAGAGAGCTTGAGTGCATGAGTGCGTATACCATGATCATCGTAAACATATTTAAAAAAAGACTATGCTCGTTGGTCACTTTTGTTAAGTGTTTTTGGTTGGGTGGGTGTTGACCTGATCCCCTGCTGTTAATTACTGCTGTCACAATGATATACTGGTATGATTGTATAATGTAACAGGAAAGCTGTTGTGATACAACCAAATGCAAACTTAATTAGGGCAATAGTTTAACATATTTCAAATGTTTGCAAATCGCAATAACTAAAAATGATATGAACTCACAATTTTCAAAGACAATTTTTTATTTCTCTGGCATGATCTCAAACAAACAAGACCAATACAAGATAGATCAAGCCAGTAAAAAAACACCTGTACTGTATCTCCAGATCTACACCGGTAATGATAACTTTACACGTTTCTATAAAAACATCTTGCCAAACCACTTTACAAACTGAGATGTTCCCAGTGTAAAGTATGTATTTTATTTGTGATACGGTTTGGCAATGGCCACAGGAGCACCATCATTTCAATAAGGTTATTCATTAACTAGGTACGGAATATTTGAACATGTACACTATCGTAACAACATACGACTCAGTTTGGAAATCGAACTATGTTGGCATTTTTAACCAGGGTGTTTAAAGTTGCTTTAGGCGATTGGAAGCCCTCTGGCCTGAATATACAAAATTTAGGTGTGACTTGCTAGGTGCTGGGATAACCGGTTTTGTTTTTCAAGATTATGCTGGAGAAGTAGAAACAAATTGCCCTAAACACGGAAATTGTCCTTGAGGAGTCACTCATTATGCTATTGTACAGTACCGGTCTATGAAACGTGAAATCTTTTGATGTAATAAAATATTTATTCAGATCTGAGGGGGGGGGGGGGGGGGGGGGGATAGATGACAGCACAGACAAAAAACTTCCATGGGCATACATATGCATAAGAGTTGCCTACTTTATTGATCCTTTTGAAATGCTGTTTATCCCTTATGTTGGAACACAAAGAGAAAGTAATAACGTTGAAATCGTGACAAATACAAATGACTCATACTGTAGATGACATTGAAACACAAGAAAATAAGTGCTGGCAGTTAATCAAGAGCCGTGTTGATGTAGGCACAGACGTATAATAATGTTATAAATAAGAAAATGCCTTATATGTTCTGATGCTGTTGTTCAATTTTTGTCAGTTGTCGACATTGATACGTTGACTTGTGCTGGACACAGATGTATCTTTTCGGGGTGGAAATTGTACGTTGTTTGATGTACAGATGTACATATGTTATTTAAATTGGAGTGGAGCAGTATGTTGACTGTTTATACAGTAGCAGGGGTTGGAAGAACTAAGGGACTTTATGCACTGTACCACTGTAGTGGTCTAAGTGGTCCGTGTCGAATTTGTCATATTTGGCAAATGTGTACTTTATTTGTTGACACATCCCACCTGCAGTTCGTAACTTCGATTAATACAACAATGGCTGCATTTTGTAAACAAAATGAATTTCAGCTCTGCTCTGAGCCATGATCAGCAGATATTGGTTGCCGATAGTGATAAGAATCCCATTGCTGTCATTCTCACACTTATCGTATCGTAATAATAAAATTGCAGTCGAACTTTTGGCAATTAGGAAGGACGTTTAATTGCAAATATAAGTGTTTTTTTTATTTACAATTTTTTTATGAGCACTCACTCAATGGAACTCCTATTTAAGCTATACAAGAATGCTAATCACTGAATGTATTCATCACTTGTTCGTTTATAGACATAGTTTGGCCACTGCTCTCTTACGTAATGCAGTTATCACAATAAAAAACTATGGATTATTACAGTACATACATTGATGGCACTGTGTTTTAATCAAGTTTAAAGCTCTCTTCTTATAGCTTTCAACAATCACATCAGTGGTTATTAACGCAAGTTAATAATGTTATTTACCATTCTGTTCAAGGTTTGTATAAACTGTGATGTCTTGCTCACAGCACTGCTATTTTATGCCAAACTAATTGCTTCATGTATAATGTCTTATAGACGTCTGAGAAGAGGGAGACCTACCAGTTTAGCAGCAACGTGCGGGACGACTGGACGAGAGAGACGTGTGCCCCCGTCAAGCACTATGGACACTTGGCCCTTCAGTCCTTCCAACTGCCAACCGCCTCACCTCTTCTCCCCCGACCCTCTACCCAACCCGGTGCCGCAGAGCAGACACAGCAGGTGCCCTTACACAGGACTGGAGGGAAATCAAGCGGGGACGGCAGCCCCAAGAGTCACGAGCAAAGTCCCAACGGCGACGACGAAGCGGCCCCCTCCACCCTGCTGGCTGACGAGCCCCCGAAAGGAAGCCCGGACCGGGGCTCGGCCTGCGAAGCGGACCTGGAGCTGGAAGAAGGCTCCAAAACCCTGGTCTTGTTTTCCCCCGTGGACACAAGGAGACCTTTTGCCGGAGGGGGAGACGTGGACTTTCCCGTGGACGTGGAGCCGGGAGCTATTGCGGCCGTCTCGCCCCATTACGACAGAGTGCAAGCCCTGGGGAGCCTCCTGGACGTGTCAGAACCCCGGACCCTGTCCTCGCTGCTCAAATCCGAGCCTAAGCCCCCTCTGACCTTCCTCACCTCGTCGCCACTGGCCTACTTGGCCGCCGCCGAAAGCAGCTCGTCCCTCTTCAGGAAAGTGGAGCGCACCTTCATTCACATAGCCGAGACCACCCACCAGAACGTCATGACCTCCTTGAGCGGCCTTCCGTCCAGGCAGGCGCTGACAGGTGAGAGTCCGCCCGAGGAGCCGGAGGACAGGCCGCGCGGAGAGCACGCGAGCAAGGAGGAAGGCCCGCGTGACGCAGATATGTCCGAGGGGCTTGGGGGTGAACACGTGGTTTGCGGCCCCGGTGATGACGCACCTTGGAAAAGAGGAGCGGAGGATCAGGAAAGGGCAGCTGTGGTTGTAACAGAGAGAGAACAGGAAGAGGTAAGAGACAATATATCTGACGTGGGAATACCTGAACAGGAAAGCGCTCCGATGGGCCAAATGTTGGCTGACGACGAAGCAAACGAGGTGAAAGTAATTGGGAGTAGTGGGTTAGAAAAGGAGGGTGAGACAGCAGCAATCGGTGAAAATGTTGCTGAGTCTGAAGGTCAGGATGCTTGTGCAGGAACTTCCGACATTGCAGTAGTTTCCATACTTGAGTGCAGTGGACATCCTTCCCTAGAGGTGGCACTGTCCAAGCAGGAAACTCCTTCCCGATTTGAAACCAAATCAAACGACCACGTCGGCTCAGCGGAAACTCCCAAGCCACCGGAAAAGCAGGGTACCGAGGCCCCTAAACCTCTCCCAAGGCCTCGGAGTCGAATCCCCATACTGGCGTCCGAGGAGGAAACGGGCTCGGACCAGTCAACTACCCAGCCACTCAGGGAGCCGAGATTACAGGTGAGGCTCCGTAGGGACCATCTTGCCCGTCTGGCAATGGAGCAGAGAAGGGGGCACTTGTCCTCGGGCGCACCCTCTCGGGCCTTGAATGGTGGTGCCGCAAACGGGTGCCCGCCTGCTTCTACCTCGGAGGACGAGAGTCCGGACTCAAGGGACACGACGGCGCCAAGCAGGGTCAAAGGGGCGAAGCAGAGTAGGATCCCTCGCCCTTTCCCACCAGCGAAAAGAGCACCTGCCATGCCCACCGGCATGTCTGCATCAGGCACTAGCTTGGAGAAGGCTCAATCCTCCACTGTACACAGGTGGGCAAACACAGTTGTTTTATGTTGCTTGTTAAATCTGACGTGCATATCCTCGGTTTAAAAAATCTTGTAGCGTTGCCAAGAGAACTTGCGGAGGAAAATGTACATTACATACAGTGTATGTTAAATAATAAAACCTAATGGGATCAGGGCAGATCGAATTTAAACTGTGTTCTCTCGTTGCGTTACAGGTTACAATCTAGCAAAACAGGAAATAGAAGCATGCACGCCCAGCAGCAGCGGAGGTCCCAGATGCTGCAGTCACGATCTAACTCCTTCCCCAGCCACGCCGCGCACCAAAGTGGGACACTCCGGGGCCTGGCTGCGGGACCGTCTCCACGGAGTCTCAGCACCTCTCGTAGTTACTCCACCTCCCGCACAGACAGCCCCTCCCCCCAGCACCAAGGAGCTGCCGTCGCGGCGGTCCGAAGACGGCCCATATCGTTTTGCGGGCTTACGGCGGCGCAACGTAAACCAAAAGCAACCAACACGGAGGAGTCCGCCTCTGCCACACCAACCACCAGTAGCAGGTTGGGGAGGCGAAGCAAAACTCAGATTCTGGGGAAGTCAGGTGCGGCTGAGAAAAAGAAAACCACAAAATGATGATTGAGTATGTCTGGGCTGTCAATTGATTAGCCACTCCCGTTCAGGCTGATGATTCATTGTCAGGGTACCTTTACGGTGTGCCTCTCTTGGGAAAACAAACAAAATGTATCACAGTGAGAGTTGGTTGATGCAACATAATCTGGATCAAATGTAATTGTAATGTCTTGTCACGTGTTGATGGCAAATTATTAATAAGATAAATGGGAATTATTCCACATAAGTAAAACTGCATGCCCCTTCAATTTACTTGCTTTGTCAGCTAACATCGTGCAAAATCTTCATCTACGAAACAAAAGTCTTTGCATGAAGAATGTATGTGAAATACAGGCCTTACATCAATGACATCTTTGCAGTGTGATTTGTGAGCCCACCATTTTGTTCTTGTTTGCTACTAAACGTGGTATTACTAAAGCACACATCACAATGTGATTCTTTATTTTAACAAATGGGTTGGCATGCCTTAAATCGTTAAAAACATTTTAGCATGGCAGCTTTTCATGCTTTCTGATCCCAGTGGTTGTTTTGTTAATTGCATTTCAGCTAGCTATTTGGAAGTCTCATTGCCTAAGTTGGTGTTTATACAGTTCCACTAACATCCTGGAACTTTATCACAACTTTCGCACAGGCAACAAACGTGTCTTCTACAACATTGGCTAGCTTAGCTAGTTAGCTAACAGATCCTATCTGGGAGGGTTTATAAGCTTGAGGAGAACATAGTAACTTCCTGTCTAGCACTCTACAAATAGCTTCATGTATGTGACAGTTACTATCGGTGACAGCAGTCTCTACATTAAAAATATGTTACCAAAGACTTGTGTATGTACCAACTTTAGGAACTTAGGTAAAAATCAACAGTTTATTTGTGTTAGACTGTGCTTTAATCAGTGGTTTAATGTATTTGATATGCTTTAAAGTGAAATTTGATTTGCATTAAGTGTGGGCCTAATTTATATAAAGAGTGCAAAGATGTAAACTCAAACTGTGCATACGTCTAAATTAATCTAATATATTGTGTTTTAAATCTTGAACGTGAACTGAAATAGTTGCCACCTTGGGTAATGTTAGCTCTTGTGGCAAGTGTATAAACATCTACTTTTAAGAGTATCTGTATTAAATACTCTGAACAGTGTCGTTGCCGGCTGTTCAAAGGGCATTCGCAGAAATAAAAGAAAGTGTGTGTCGAATAATTGGTGATTTATAAACACACGCAACTTTATACTTGCCAACATGTCTAATTCACACGTATGCACAATTTGAGAAATTATGTTAGATCAACATAAACAGGTCATCTTAGCAACTTTTTTTGTAAACAAATCAACTTTTTCTTGTGCCTGGTCATGACTAATTTGAGGACATAATTTTCCAATAACACTGTTGGCCTTAATATAATTTTTTCCTTTTACCCACCATATCCAGTCTCGCTAGGCTTGATTAACATTAACCTTCACAACCTAAAATTTGGAAATAACATAAAATATCTGTCACATATTTATTTCCATCCCACTGCTGTAAAAACAGAATAGAGTTGCCTTGTAATCTGGCAGCACTGCCTCAAACACAAAAAGTTACATATTGTGTATGTTTTCTCAATTCACTGATAGTCTACTGTGATTTGTAGATTGCCTCTGGGGAGCCAAGACCCAAACATACAATTAGGCTTTGTAAAGGGATAATGTTTAATTTGCACACTTTGAAATACTGTGAGGTTACACAATACAAACACTTTTAGCCTATACCATATTTAACCATGGCGGCAGTCTTAATAATTCAGTATAAAACATGCACAAAACTGAACAGATTGCTCTTATAGTGAATAAGGAACAGACAAAACATATTGAAATGCAAGGTAACAAGATTCTTAAGCAAAAATTGAAAATATCCCGGCCTAAAGTCTCGGAACATACAGTAGCAACAGGCATTATGTCTAAATGAGAATTCTATTATATTACATGATCAACCAAGTGCTTACTACTATTTTGTGTATTATGTTATGTAGTTTAGGTCTATATTTTAAGTTGTCAGAGTCTAGATCAAATGTACAGTACCATGTATGTTTGCGGTTTTTACATTTCTTTGACCAGAAACACTAACAGACAATCGCATTGTGCAGTTGGACTGAATGACACAATACAGTAGTATAACCTAAGGTAATGCAATTATAATTATATCAGTATGTTGTTTTGCTGGTTTTCCATTTGAATGCATTGATAAGGCACCATGAATGTATGTGTAACCATTCCTCTTGCATAAAAACGGAAAAAAGTACATTAAACATTATCCTTCACCTGAAGTTATATTTTTTCTTTTGTGCCATAAAAAAATAAAGAAAAAGAAAATAATATATATTACTACTTCAGTCGACCCCATACCCCACTGTGTTTTGAAATAGTGTCAGGTCCAGTTTTGTATTTCTGTATTTTTTGCATTTGAAAATACATTGTATAAATGTATATTCAAAATATTTATATAGCCTCAAAATGTTAACAAACACTATTTGACATTCTCTTAGTAAAGAAAAGTAATGGATTATCTACACTTCTGCAAAAAATCTAAATCGAGTGTAAGCAAATGTACAAGTGATGTTACATCACTTGATCTTCTAAATTCCGTAAATATTTTAGTGACTCTTAAGTTACTTATTTACAACTACAGATTATAAGAGAAACTCTTAAGATGGCAGTAGGGTAGACTAAGGATGGTTGCAACAGGGGACAGTTGCAACAATTCTTATTCCTTCAAGCAGAAACATGCTCGAGTGATGACATACATACTACACATGCTCAGTTAGACCATACCCCCACCAGCAAGACTTTAGAAGCATTCATTGTCTGCTGCTGCATTTATTTAATATAAAACTTGTTTTGGTGGAATGAAAGTATTTTTTTCATGAACTGTCCATTTTGTCATAGTTTCCTGACTTTTTGCATTAATTAATTTAAACTTAATTTAGTTTGAACCGCCTCTCGCCCTGTGTCGGCAGGGATAGGCTCCAGCCCCCCCGCGACCCTGCATAGGATAAGCGGTATAGCTAATGGATGGATGGATGGATAGTTTGAATCTTTGTTTTCTCGACTTCTAAGTGACATGATTAGCATGTTTCAAGGTCATAGCTAGCTCATGGTGTTCTGTCATGGCTGACAAGGTTGGGACGGTTGCACAAGCTAAGCAGCCATATCAAAACATCCCACACAACAGTATTTTTTTACATTAGCAAATCATTGTGGGGTGCACAAAAGGACAATTCACCTAAATACAAATTTGCACTGCTTTTTACATACCCAAGTCATTGAATTGCATCTGTAACATATACATATTGATTAACAAAACTCAATTACTGTTATTTGATAACTATTACTAAACAAATCAATAACACTATTTTATTACAAAAAAAAACATATTTTATAGAATACTATGCTCATTGAGACAAAAAGCAAAAGTTAATTAGTGAAATGTAATGTATTTTTAACATGTTGCAACTGTCCTCAGATCGTGTTGCAATTGTCCCCAGGGTTGGGGTCAGTTGCAACATCGAACTTTTTCCGTTCAAACCAATATTGTGAACTACTTGCCATACTTAATCATCTTTAAATTGTATGGGTAATTAGAAAACAGATGTAAGTTTAATATATAAAAGTTTGGTTGGTCTATGTCAATTAGTCTCTGAGTAACTGAGAGAAATGCAAAAAGTATTGCAACCATCTCCAGTCTCCCCTCCACTGTATGCATGCAATGCACACAAAGTCTGCTGTTAAATATTTATATGTTTTTATGTCTTCAATCCAGATGTAAGTTTTAAAATAAATCTATCTATATTTTTTATATTATTTAAGTTATAAAAATATATAAAAAAAGGTTTAGATATAGAAATAAAATCTGTTGTAATATACGGTATACATAAACAGTATCTCCACCTACAGTGTATAAATTGAATTGTATTGAATTAATTGCGTTTAAACAGACTTTTCTAGCAAGAGTTACAACTTATGCCTCCTACACTCCACATGACTTTCAAAGTCGTAAGATCGCTGGATTGCACACACTACACGACTGATCTGTCTTGTAATCGGGTATCTTGAAGTTGTTGTGGCGTTCACACGACATGACTGATCGGCGGCAAGGGGTCACCCATTATGAGACATTTCACAAGGAGGAATTGCAGACAAGTCTCCGAACTACGTTTTGTCATGAAAACACCTGCGAGAAGTGATGTTACGACTCTTCCCCCTTGTTTTTGCCTTACATTCTCATTGGCTGTAGGTTGTCGCTACTCTCATTGCCGGCCACAACCTCGTTCGCTCTACATGACGTTAAACCTGCTAGATATCCAGTCGGGAGTTGCGAGGCATCGGCGATGCATCATGAGCAGTTCGCACAACACGATCATTGTTCACAAGAGCACGTTACAATATCTGGGACTTCAGTCTACGATTTAATAAAAACTTGTCGGTGAGTGGAAAATCGGTTAACCTGATTAATCTAACTAATTTAAAATATATATACATTTTGCCAAAACCAAATGTGTTAGGTGGTGCCCCGCGCTCCCCTACTTCTAAGACACGCATCACTGAATGTGTTTCATTACACCGTCAATTAAAATGTTCAAATTCAAAGTCTCCAAAGTCTTGTTGAATCTGAAGTTATTTCATAGTAGCCTATATGGTTTGTTATCAGAAAATATTAGTACATGTGCATCTTGTATGTTACAGTTTTTCACAATTGTTTACACACGTTTTGTGAATCTTTGGCAAATTTTCTCAAAACTCTTAACACAAAACCACAAACACAAAATGCAAAACTCTATAAATCTCTAGCAAAAGCAAACACTGCATTCAAAACTGTTTTATCTCTTTCCAAAATGTTTTTTTGCTTCAAAATGACACACACACACACACACACACACACACACACACACACACACACACACACACACACACACACACACACACACACACACACACACACACACACACACGCATCATATGAATAGATCTTTCGACCAACCAACAACACACTGATTTGCTCAACACCAAACACTACTATGAATATCTTATCTGTAGGTTTATGCCTTTTGCATTTTCAGTGTTACACTGTAACCAGTGCAGACAGATGCAATACAGTAACAAAAAATATTTTTGATTTATTTCCAAAATGCAGTATTTTAGAACACTTGTGTTTTGTATGTAACACTTCACATACTCAACAGGAGAAAAACAGTAAAAACATTCAGTAAGATAAAGAGTTTTCTGTAAAAATAAATAATACAAAGAGCTCATCTGGGGCCTTTTTATGGTGCTAAAGATCTGATTTCTAAGTGAGGAATTAAGCGTTTACACCTGTGAGGAGTGGGTGTTGCCAATTGGGACCTGAAGTGTTTTGCAAAAAGTGTGATTTAGAATTGAACCCTGAGTGTAAAGCAGAAATTGTGCTTTTTTGCAGACTTGGTTTAGGGATTTGGTACATGAGTTTCATGTTTCAGTGATTGCGTTTCAAGTTCCAATTTTTGTGTGTAAACAATTGTGGAAAACTGTAATCTAATGTCATAATTTCAGAATGCGTGCAAGGCAGTTACACGGTAAAACCACACAGTGGGTACGGAAATTTAAGCATACATTCTTATTTCAGTACTCTGGCCCTTCAAACAAGGCCGATTAAGCTAAACTTTATTATGTTTTCACTGCAATGTCTTGCATGGCCAGCAGATGGAGCTACAAGTTATGGCCCAGATGTAAACGGAGTTAAGTGTTCCAGCACTGTAGGGTGATGATGTGTTGGCTATACTGTAAATATTAAATGGTTACGAGTAGCGTAACACTTAATGTCAGTGTTTGCATTCAACACAAAAGGCACAATTAACACAGAGGATTTATTCGAATCAAGTGAAAAGAAAAATGTCTATTTTATGTCATACTTATACGTTTCATGCTTTCTACACATAACAAAGATAGGAATCCGCTTGATAATAATAAAGTGTAACCCCATCTCACATTTAAATCTCATCCATTGTTATTTTGAAAACGAGTAAACCGGAACTCCAGCAATTAATGCAGCTCTATCAAGTTGCAGGTGCGTAAACAGCGCTTCTTCAACCTGCAGCTGAAGACCGCACTGATGCAGAACCCAAACATCACTCCCGGACAACCCCCAGCCTTCAGATCAATAGAAGAACATGATGGGAGCTACATGGAGTAACCACCCTGCTACGAATTGTCAACGGCTAGAACTAGAATTTGCCGACCGCTCCCACTGACGGAGGACTAAATGAAGAGACAGAATGGCCGGTGGACGGAGAGGACTTGTGGCCCCTCAAAACACTTTTTTGGAGAATATCGTCAGACGATCTAACGGTAGGGATGATGATCATTCAGTTAATTAAAAATGTATTTGGCCACAGTTGCCTGTGCAGTATTCACTAAATCGACATAAAAAACTAAGATCTATTTATGTTCAAATAGGGTAAATTTAAATTGCACCCAATGTGTTCTACAGACTAGTCTATTATAAAATATAAATGATTAGTTTGTCTATTTACGATATTACATAACTTATTCATACATTTTCTTTTACCTGACGCTTGCCATTCTTTATATTGTGTGCTAGCTTGTTAAAAACTAAACCTCAGTGCAGTATGGAGCTTGTATTATATAATTTTGTCTCCAACTCATTATTGCAGTATATACAATTGTAATGGTTAAATTGTCAAAAGTGTGCAGCAAAGACTTCACTGGCTAATGGTATAAATTATCTCCCCAATCTAAACTCACTTGGCAAATACAACCTAATATTACCCAAATCAAAGTTTCAAACATAGGCTATATTACCTTAGTTACCTGTTTATGGTTAAGCTTATTTGGTCCTTTGCTCTTATTTTGTGGTGTTGCCAAGGTTTCCCATATTACCTTTTCATTATTTTTGTCCTCCTATAAACGATTTTCTCTCCATGAGCTTATCAATAAAGTTCAAGACACCCAGTAAATATGAAATTACTTAAAGTCTGGGTTAAATTGTCTTTCAAAAATGAATATTTCTTGTCACTGATTTCTGGTAGGGGAATGTATCATTTAATATGTGCTTCCTCTAGATTCCTTTTATTGCTTTTGGACAGCAAACTGTGCACAATATCTCATAATTCAATAGTATTGTTGTTGGCTTGTCTTATAGAGAGCACAACTGTATTTAACCCTCTCTAAAGAGGTTTAAACCATTGAATAGTAACCACATCTCCTCAAGATTGTCTGTCTTTAATGTCCTAGCAGTGCCAGCTGGTTTGAATGAGCACCCATTGACGTCATTGTACAAAAAGCATATATGGAATAAAATGCCATGTGTGAAATGGTTTAAGAAAATTCCTATGGGATCTCCCATCAAAGCATTATGAAGTTTGAAATGCTGTACAGTACATATTTTATGTACAATGTTTGATACATGTTTCTTATAAGGATATAATTCTTTCAAACTACCTTTTAATTCAGTAGCAATCTGTCTATATGGTTTTGAATGTATTCACTGACTTCACTGAACTATGCATATATTGGTTTAACAAAACTGGAGTAACGGGTCTGGACCTACTTAAACACTGATTAGTTGGAATCTTGCCAAGCATGGGTTAAACCTCCGTGAAGCAATTAGAAAGACTGAGTAGGCACCATATCAAATCAGTGATACATTTAGCTCAACCAGCTGACTGAAGATCTGACCTGATGTACTATTGTAGCGGCAAGGCAATATGATTTATGTGGGTACAAGGAGTTGGAGTTCATCTTGCAAGGTACAAAAGCTGTGAAAATTCCAAGTGGAGCTTGGGCAGAATTAATAAAACTATTCAATTTCCCAAGAGAGTGATTCATTATAAATGGCTGATTAACATTTAGATAATAAATCAATCTCTCATAAGTACACTCTAAAAAATCAGTAAATGCTTTTATAACGCTTTTATCATTTTTTCTGTTTCATTTTTCAGTTTGGACATTGTCACATAAACGGACAGGTACACAACGTACTTGGAAATGTTGTTCAATACTTTGAACATCCCCTCTCTCTGTGGACTGTTCTATTCCAATTGCTGTTTGTAAAACAAACAAATGGCAAACCACTGCAGACATTTCTAGGCTTACAGTCTTCCTCAACCATAACACATACTTGAGATAGAACTACATCTTCTGCTACTGTAGTATAGTCCTATGTTCAGCACCCGCATCCTAAGACATTTTTAATACACAATTTGGCATGGAACATCCTACACCTTTATGTTGTGATTGTGTTTGTGTTAATAGATGTAGTAATTTCATTTATATTACAGGTTAGTATTTGGTAAATGTAGTTCAACTAAAGCCTGTGTTCACCCAATTACCCTCCTCTAACAAGTAATTGCTGTTTTCTTTGCTATACCTTTTTAGCAAGCATATTATTAAAGTATGACACCCAACATAACATTAACAAATTTACTAACAACATAATAATTTGCTGATGGTCTTAATACTAAACTACAACCTGAAGCCCCCATAATGTTCTCCGCGGTCTCTAAAGGAAAGTATCCATATTGTTTTCTGTAACAGTTCGCCATTGTCCTCTTAAGTATGAATTAAACAAGACTTTACAAAGTTCCACTGCACTGTAGGATGTGCCTATTGAAAGCCAACTTCTCAGAGAGGGTTGCAGCTAGGCATATCTTTAACATTTATATTGCAACCTGTATGCTTCTGTAATATTCAGTAATATAAATAGTAGTGAGGGATTAACTAGAATATGCAGACTTTTGGATATAGTTCCAGTTTGGGTATTTAAGCGTGTACAGTAGGTTGTGTCACCTCACTTCTAATGCCAGTGGCTTTTCATATTTGGCAAAGAAGATCCTAACCATTAAATGTAACTTCCAGTTTAGAGTAACTCTATTTTAGATTATCTTTTAGATGTAGGTTTGAATTCTATTCTGAATCTTCTTATACTCTTGTTTGCTTTGGTTGAAACTCAATTGTCACTGATCTTCTATAACACTTTAAAAATGCTTTTGTTGATTTTGATCAAGATACTATAACGTTGCCCTCTACCTACCTCCCCACCCCCCCTTCCCCAACTAAAACAGACACTAACTTTGTGCTGGGAAACGCCCAGATTGTGGACTGGCCCATCGTCTACAGCAACGATGGTTTCTGCAAGCTGTCGGGGTATCACAGGGCTGAGGTCATGCAGAAAAGCAGCACCTGCAGGTAAGCCAGCGTTACATATTCACAGCGAGTTGACAAAAAAAAGCGAGGATGAATTTCACTGGACTAGACTACCTACTTCCACACCTAGCCACTCCGATCAGTAATGAACCATTGTGTTCACAGTGTAACTCAGAACTTTGGCTAATTAGAGGATCCTTCAGCACTGATTTGTCATTGCATTGGCTGCTTGAGAGGTATTTTATGCATATTTCATAAGCTCAGGCCTAGCCATGTATTACCAACATCTAATTGTTTTGCTTTGCCGGGTGCTTTCCATTCCCCAGGGGCTTGGAATTGTTCCTTAATCTGTCGGGTTCTGTTGTTCCCCTCACAGTTTATGTCTCTAGCTAATAAGCACGAGTGGTAAAGCATAGGGAATCGTCGTTTGCTTTTGTTGCAAAAGCCTACACTCCTTTTAAGTTTTGGGATCATTTAGAAATGTTAGGGAAACAGCGAAGAGACGCTTTCATGGAAATCTTGCTTTGTTGCTCACGGACATATTTGCTCAGAGGCTGGAGAGATGTGCCCATTGTACATCCGGCTCAACTAGTATAAAGTGTTCCAACTACATACCTTAAAACATTTACTTTTAATACATTTTGGAATGTAAGTTATTGAACAGGGCGGATTATCCTATGTTTAATGATTTGCATTTTGTCAGAATATGAGATACTTGAATTCTTTGTGTGGACAGGATGGCTATTCAGACATTGGCTGATGTCTTTTCATCGTCTTTGTGATTCAAGTCCTGTCTGCCTCTGACAAGTGAAGTATGAATCTGGTTTTATACTTGTTTCAGAACATGTTGCAAGATCTAAATCTCCTCCATGTGCAAGTTCAAGAATAAACATACCCTGATTAATAATTGTAATAATACATTGCTTTAAAGCGATCATCTCCCTTTCAGGGTATTCCCTCACTCCGGTTCTCTGTCAGTGATGTTATCTATCAAAAGCCACCAGGAACGGTTGTGTCTTCGCCCCAGAAATATGCTGTCATTAAAATAGCCCTCTTTCACAGTTCAGAACAAACACCACAGTTATATTAAGATCTATCTGGAACAAACAGTTCCTTAGGGGTGACAGAAAGGAGCCAAGAGAGACTAAACACTGCATTCTGTAGCTACAGTAGTAATGGCCGCTTCTTGCCTTGCCTATACTCTCGGGCCTTTAAGACCTCAACATAAATATTGCAAAACAGCATTCATTATTAGTGACACTGGTAAATTACTGATGTGTTCATCAGAACTTTTTAATGAGCAACTCTGAGCAACTTTACATATGTGAGTAAACAAGCGTTCTCTGCATAGTGTTCATATTCACTTTTGTGGCTTGTGTGCTTAGTTGTTGTGCACTTGACACCTTTTGTTCAGTCACAGATGGGATTGTTTACCTGAACAAGTGAACAAATGAAAAAGGGGTGTGCATTATGTGAAAGAAAAAGGTGGTTATACTATACCTCACAGTGTTCAATTGAGTTGTAACATTTAAGGGGAATCTTCTTGTGTGAAGCATCCCAGTCTTTTGTCACGGTCATGGTTTCTTAAACGCTTTTTTCGAATGTAATTAACTAATAGCGACCCCTTTCCTGAGATCTTTGTACATGGAATGAAATTCTGTAGAATACAGTGTTTTTTCCCCCCATGGAAAACCCGGCGTTGCGAGGCAATCGGCGTAATGCATCGAAAGATACAGTTAATGTCCATTGATGTTTGCACATTCAATCTCGCTTTTAGCAGCAGTTTTGGTCCAAATGCCAGTGCAGTGCTTTGCCCATTATAATAATTGCGATGAAAAATGTACAACAACTCCACCCCCGTGTGTTCTCTCTAGTTTCATGTATGGGGAGCTCACAGACAAAGAGACGAGCGAGAAAGTACGGCTGACGTTTGAGAACTATGAGACGCATTCCTTTGAGATCCTCATGTACAAGAAGAACAGTAAGTAGGGAGCGCCTTATGGAAATCTTTTTTTTTCTTCTTCAGCTTCTTTTTTGATGTTAATGTAGTCAGGATTCTCTAATGTGTGCCACAGTTCAAAGGCGGCAGGGACGTTTTCTACCGCTACAGGTCTGCTAATTGGTACAGAGAGACTACACAAATTTCCTGTTTTAAAATGGAAACTTTCTCACCTGGAGAGGCATAATGGTTCACACATTCATACATGCAGATGTAAAAAGCATGATATCTCCATGAACCATGATAAGACTTTCTTACATATATACAAGTATAAAGCTTGACAGTGGTGTCTCACAGGTTTTAATGAAAAGATTTGATGGATTGCTGTGACTGATTTCCTTTTGCCGTGTGTCCATTATACTTCAGAAAATAAAATACTTATTTATTTGTGATTGTATATAAGCTGTATCTGCTCAGTGACCCATTACTATTGCTAGTATTTTATAATCTATGATGAAAACAGTTAAACATTTGAATTTTCTTTTGGTTTCAGGAACACCAGTTTGGTTCTACGTGAAGATCGCCCCTATTCGTAACGAGCAAGAAAAGGTGGTGCTCTTTCTGTGCACGTTCAGTGACATCACAGCCTTTAAGCAGCCCATCGAAGACGATTCCTCCAAAGGTCAGTGAGGACTCTGCAACGTCCACAGCTACAATGCACCCCCAAAACAAGTCCAAATCATTTGAATGTTACAACCATCTGTCAAAGACAATCCATTTTAGAGTTACCCTGCAACGTGTGCTTCAAAGATAGGCTGGAACATACAAGATCAGATATCTTCTCGGGTATCTATTATGATCACAAAAGATATGAATCACAGCTTCACAGCACAAGTCCAATTAATTCAGTGTTCACTCAAACCAATGCCATACAAAGTTTTGACCTTGGCAAATCTTTATTGTTGCATAAAACTATATACATAAATTTCTTGACATTTTATTATGTGGCATGCATGTTGATAATGCCTGCTTGTTTCATGATTAATGTCACTAGGTTGGGGAAAGTTTGCCCGTCTGACCCGAGCCCTGACCAGCAGTCGAGGCGTGCTACAGCAGTTGCAGCCCACTGTGGCCAAGGGAGAGAGCGTTCACAAGCACTCACGCTTAGCAGAGGTATAACGTTGCCAATCTCCTGTTTGTATCTCTCACTTCCCTAACTCGCTTGATTTGATTGGTTGGGGAACAAGCAATTATACTATTGGACGTTTTTATTTGTTCGTGTTTTAAATTGAATATGGGGCAGTGAAGGGAGAATGGTCTTTGCTAAAAGGACAAGTTGGCAATATGTTAAATGAATGGTGGTTGAAATATGTAATTTCCTAAACCATTATAAATTATTGACAGATAATGTATTGTCTATCTTGCTATAGTAGTTGTTAGGTGTGGTGACACAGTGATGTGAATCCTCAATCATATTTGTGGCCATATGCCACACCATTAGCCTACATTCCACCACAGGGCTAAGCAGGGCTAGTCTGGGCTAGAGCTGACTTACAGAAAAAGTGTAAATGAATCACATGCATTTTTTTTGGGAGGCTGAAATAGTAGTGGTAAAACGTTGAGCAGGCATAGACTAGCCTTTCCTGCTGTTGTTGT
Organism: Galaxias olidus; assembly: GCA_026901105.3. Taxonomy (NCBI): domain Eukaryota; kingdom Metazoa; phylum Chordata; class Actinopteri; order Galaxiiformes; family Galaxiidae; genus Galaxias; species Galaxias olidus. The sequence continues at coordinate 84,314 of JAPMUY010000438.1, read as the reverse complement.
GGAAATAAGGCTAAAATCTTATAGTATTTTTTCATCTCTAAACAAAGCATTCCTGGATGACATACTACGTCCTTGTCTGACAGGTGCTGCAGCTGGGCTCCGACATCTTGCCACAGTACAAACAGGAGACTCCCAAGACGCCCCCTCACATCATCCTCCACTACTGTCTGTTCAAGACCACGTGGGACTGGGTCATCCTCATTCTCACCTTCTACACGGCCATCATGGTGCCCTACAACGTCTCCTTCAAGACCAAGCAGAACAACGTCACCTGGCTGGTCGTCGACAGCATCGTGGACGTCATTTTCTTGGTGGATATCGTGCTCAACTTCCACACCACCTTCGTGGGGCCGGCTGGCGAGGTCATCTCCGACCCCAAGCTGATCCGGATGAACTACCTGAAGACCTGGTTCGTCATTGACCTGCTCTCCTGCCTGCCCTATGACGTCATCAATGCCTTTGAGAACGTGGATGAGGTCAGTGGCCGGCGGGGGAGGAGTGTATTTTTCTAACTTTTTTTCAGTTAGTTGTAGGGTATTTTGAAGATATCCCTGAAGTTTTTATCGCCGTCTTTGATTGAGTTTATGGCTTTGCTTGATTTGGTATCGATGTTTTATATTTGTGCTTCTATGTATGTATTTTATTTCCTTATGGTTATGTTGTAGAACACAATTAGTTCTATCTCAGAGGTTTAGATTTACCAAACATTGCAAAATTTAAAAAATGTTGCTATTGCTCTCTCTATTTCTCTGTCCCATCCAGCAGTGCATCTATAAGACACAATTCTTTGTAGAGGTCATAGTTCCCATAAAATCGGTTAATGGGGCCTTATCTCTACATTTTCACAACAAAATTTCTAATTTATTATAGCCTCTAGGCCTGAGGTTGGTTGCTGTCAGTGGTCATTATGTTCAAGCACCGCTGGGTGTGTTTGTGTGTGGTGTGGTGTGTGTGTGTGTGAGAGAAAGTGCAATCGTTGGTGTGAGATCCTCCGAGAATATGTGTAGCATAACGCTGTGGCAGCGGTTCGAGGCCTAATATGTCACTCAGAAGCTCCTACAAGTAGTCCAACCCTAAGGGGTCTTGTAGCAGCACACACACACACACACACACACACACACACTGGGAAGCCTGAACTGCTGTGGTCATACTTAAAAGCCTTGTTTATGGGCAGAGAGCGGTGCCCTGGGTCAAGCGTGTATTTGCAGATGCAGCACTTTGGGCCATTCTAGTCTTTCAACGTTTCAGCAACCTAACTGCTGACATGCCAGAGGCCGCTAAACAGCTCCTGGTCAGTGATCTGTCGATCGAATGGGGAAGAGGAGCAGGTGATAATTAATCCGTGTCACAAAAAGGACCAATACAAATACCTTAAAGATGCACTGTGTGAAACATTCTGTCACTAAGTCACCGATACAGTTCCTTTTCAAATCTGCACTGTGGTATTTGTCCAGGGGTAATGTTACACAACAGTAGTTTAGCTCAGCCCTTTCTCTCAAAGAAATCTACTGGATGTTCATGACTATGGGAGTCGGCAAAACGGGTTTCTCAATCGCCATAAAATCAACTACGTCTATAGTCAATGTTTTGCAATTGTTGTAAATACTTCTAGTTGCCATTGATATAAACGTTTTACACCGTGCAGGTTTAATACGGAACAGCTCTTTTCTTTATATTTTTCTTTCTGTTCGTTTATCAATTTATTTCAAATTTACTTCATTGCTGTTATTCATGTATTTTTTATTTAAGCCATCTTTAAATTATTTGATCTATGGTTTCCCGCTGTTTATTTCTGGCCATGCTCACTTCTTTTTCTTTTTCTGTTCTTTTTCCTTCCTCATACCTCTGTTGTGTGCATGGCTCCCTCTCTCCCCCTGCGTGTGTTCATGTACGGGACGCCGGGATGGCGGAAGAACTGGAATCACCAAGCGGTCACTCAAGTAGGCTTTACTTTGGTTGGATCAGAGTGTGACAACAGCCACTATGGTAGCATAATCCTCAATCAGGCCACAGAAACATAGGCACACGATGTACCGCACAAGCAAGCCACACTGAAACAATTCTGTGTTTTTAGGCAAAAACTGGATTCCATTTACTATTTGTAAATGACTAAGTACAAGAGTCAGCTAAAACGGCATGGCACGCGTAGTGCATTGTTACAAATCATGTCTACTGTCAAATTGTAGCCTGCTTGCAGATATGGCTGATAAATAAACGCGCACATCTCCATTGGACGTTCTAAACCAGTTTAATCTGAGGCATTACGAAAGCAGTCAATAATCTTGCTCCTAGCACATTAAACCCATTATACACTATCGATCAAAGCCCAGCTTGGTCCTGCTCTGAGTGGGTTATGTGACCACCACCTACTGTGCTGTAACTGGGCTGGACAGAATCACGGGAAGTGATACGTGAAATGAGAAGCTGGCAAGCACTGTTGTATGGCTGGCTCTTCCGATTAGGATTCATTGGGTTTGATTGATTCCACTTCCAGGAAACTGGAGAAGCATTCACTGACATATGACAAGTATTTCCAATAACACTTGTTAAACTTACTATGGTTAAAAGCAATATGTCACAATGATTGGGAGTAACAATTTTTTAAATATTTTCATTTGGGTGACATGTTTTTTTTTTTTTATGTATACGTTTTTAAAAATACAATGTTTAAAATATTTATTTTTTACAGCGTGACAATTCTGTGAAACTCTTAAAGACAAACACTCTCCTTTTTTTCCTCGTTGTCAAACTCTCTCCCTTGCCTCTCGGTCCCAGGGAATCAGCAGTCTGTTCAGCTCTCTCAAAGTAGTCCGGCTGCTTCGTTTGGGCCGGGTAGCCCGAAAGCTGGACCACTACATTGAATATGGAGCAGCGGTCCTGGTCCTGCTAGTGTGCGTTTTCGGACTGGCCGCCCACTGGCTGGCCTGCATCTGGTAAGCTCTTATTGGTAAAAAAAAAAAACTGTTTTCTCTAATATACGTTTGTGTAACTGTAAATATAACATGTATACATAAGCTTAATATGTTGCAGAATTTGGGTGGGTGAATATATGACAACTATCATAATGCGTACATATTTCACACACAAACACATACTGTGTATGTATGTCTGTAGTACCGTCAAGGCTGTGGCTTACTGGTATGATGAACAAAAACAAAATGTTTTGACCTACCAGGTACAGCATCGGCGATTATGAGATTATAGACGAGGACACCAACATACTGCGCACCGACAGCTGGCTCTACATGCTGGGCGAGACGGTGGGAACGCCATACCGCTTCAACGCCAGCGGCTCGGGGAAGTGGGAGGGTGGGCCCAACAAAGACTCTGTCTACATCACTTCCCTCTACTTCACCATGACCAGTCTGACCAGTATCGGCTTTGGCAACATTGCCCCCACCACGGATGGGGAGAAACTATTTGCCGTGGCCATGATGATGATTGGATGTAAGTGCCGTTTTAGTTATGGTTGTTGTCAGGGGATGTATTGTTTTTGTTTGAATGTCTTTGCTTTGTTGGGGCGATTGCAAGGACAGAGCCATTTGAAGTGCGTCACTGATTTCAGGTGTGTGTTTTGTCTTGGCTGCAATTTGAGCACAACCTTGCAGCAGTGATGGGCTGTCCTGGTTTCATTGATTTTAAAGTTAAGGTTTAACTACAAAATACCCAGGTCCGCTTCTCTCATCAAACTCCTCAAATAACATTTTCTTGCATTTTATTATCTCTTCTCATTTATTGCTTTAAGTTATTTCCGAACAAATCCCTCAGATAAAAAGCCTTAATTGAGTTACTTTGTTTCATTATCGGACATCCATCAAACAGTCAGATCAAACATGTCCCAATTTCCACGTCAGATAATTTTCATTGTATTGTTCAGCTATCTACTTACACACTTATCTTGTGTTTGCATAGGATATGACACAGATGAGATGATGTATCCTGGCGTCTGTGTGACTCACACAATACACCGTGTAGCACCTACATACACGCGTGACTCTGGGTAGCAGTAAGATTACAACACAGCCTAGGAGCAATAACAGGCGCCACTGCATCCATTTGGCACTCCACGCAATCACTTTTCAGCCGGAGCTTTCTCCGCTTCGTTCTAGCTCCGGTCTCCATGGCGAGAGACGTCTGAGTACGGAAGCAGCCGCTGTACTTTAGTTTATGCAATGGGAATTCATGTGGGCATTTTTTTCCGTTGTGGGGAAAAGTTCTGTGACCATCCGATTTTCTCACAATGAGACGTGTGAACCCGGAGATTAATTGCAATACGGTGCGTTTCAATCCACGGCGTTTCTTTATAAAATATGGATGCATTGCCACTGTTCTATTTTTACAATCTGCAGTGGATTGGTGTTGGCAGCAGAGGATCACATCATGACAGGGAAAGGGGGGCTATACATGTCCTGTTGCCGTGGCAACGCTGGCCTGGGGCATTCATTTTACAACTATCTTTAAGTACTTTCAAAGGAGCCAGCTGCTTCGAATGCCAAATTTAGAGCCTTGAGTTATTTGAAAAATTGTTCATGGTAGATTTTGCTATATGTTTCAAACTTACGGTGCATTCAAATATACAAGTCTCGTGTAGCAAGATTTTACAATGTAGTAAACAAGAATAAAACCTTGAAATATGACACGATGAGGCAGTCATTTCCCCAGTAAATTATGCAACATAGCTTTAAGCTGAGTGTGATGATGCAGGTGTGGGATTTGGTCAGAAGCCAGTAACTTACTGTTTGGCAGAGGTAGGCCCACTAAAGGCACAGATACGGGCATATCTATTACACCCCTGAGCTTTGACACAATACTGCTTTCATTACATTATTTATGACATGATGACATTCAGTATGTGATGGACCATTTGAATGAGGAGGAACAAGTCTGATTTGTTGATTTCATTTAGTTGATCTGACGATACATATGTTACAGATACTACAGCTGTTTTTTTTTTAAATAATAATTTTTATTAATAATAGCTGTGTGGAAAAAAATATACATTTCATATTTCTGTCCTAATGAGTGACACAGAACACACTTTTTTTCAAAGCTGTGTTGCTGTGATAAATACTTCCACTAAGAATGGGACAAAATGAAACTTTTTTCACGGAACGTTTGCTTGTGCCAGACTAGGTAGTTTAAGCATCTCAAAAATGGCTGACCATGTGGAAATGTCCTGCATTACAGCCTCTAGTTTACAAATAATAGTATAAATAACCCCCCCAAAAAAATCATTCAGTATGTAGCTGTTCTTTTTGGCAAAACGGTTTGGTTATATACTGCAGACGTTTTGATTATTTTTTCTCTGTAGGTTAAACACATCCATTGAAGTCAGTGATGGTCATATAACTCTATGACATTACTTTGTTTTACAAACTCACCTTCCTGTTATTCTGCGGTACCTTCAACTGGGCAAGAAGCTGGGTTTTTAACAAACAAGTGTGGTTATAAACAATAGCTGTGCAATATCTCTCCTCAAGCCAACAAAGCAGCATCAGTAGAGTTTGTATTACAAAACTTTACCTCTCAAATTGTTTGTGCACAGGCTTTAATTTATCAGCAAAATTGGTCAGCAAGACTGCACAGGAAATTGCATCCATGTCGAGTCTAGACCGTAATTGACACATACAGAAAAGGCAACGCACAGACACACCATTTGCTGGATTGCTGTCACCTTCTGACGACCATTGAAAGGTCTAGGTTGCTTGTTCCCTTTCGCTTCCCGTTGCATAGCTCATTAGGGATTTATTGGAAGGAGAACAGCACACACACAGAGCGATCCTCTGATGTCTTTGATCTTGACATTCACTCCAGGTGGTGTCATCCTCTAAGCCAACCAGCCTGGCTTACTTCCAAATGACACACATGCACAGTATGCAGATCGCACGCTGGGCATTTGATGATTTGTGCAGTAGGTACTTCAGATAATGGTGCTTCTTGTAATTGATAATGACTTAATTCAATAATGAAGTTATTCTATGATAATCCCCAATGATCTGAAGTGCTGATAAAATAAACTTTATTTTCCACACAGAACGTAGTTTGGGACATACACTGCCCGGCCCAAAAAAAAGTCACACACTAATATTTCGTTGGACCGCCCTTAGCTTTGATTACGGCACGCATTCGCTGTGGCATTGTTTCAATAAGCTTCTGCAGTGTCACAAGATTTATTTCCATCCAATGTTGCATTAATTTTTCACCAAGATCTTGTATTGATGATGGGAGAGTCGGACCACTGCGCAAAGTCTTCTCCAGCACATCCCAAAGATTCTCAATGGGGTTAAGGTCTGGACTCTGTGGAGGCCAATCCATGTGTGAAAATGATGTCTCATGCTCCCTGAACCACTTTCACAATTTGAGCCCGATGAATCCTGGCATTGTCATCTTGGAATATGCCCGTGCCATCAGGGAAGAAAAAATCCATTGATGGAATAAACCCGTGCCATCAGGAAAGAAAAAATCCATTGATGGAATAACCTGGTCATTCAGTATATTCAGGTAGTCAGATGACTTCATTCTTTGGCCACATAACGTTGCTGAACCTAGACCTGACCAACTGCAGCAACCCCAGATCATAGCACTGCCCCCACAGGCTTGTACAATAGGCACTAGGCATGATGGGTGCATCACTTCATCTGCCTCTCTTCTTACTCTGATACGCCCATCACTCTGGAACAGGGTAAATCTGGACTCATCAGACCACATGACCTTCTTCCATTGCTCCAGAGTCCAATCTTTATGCTCCCTAGCAAATTGAAGCCTTTTTCCGATTAGCCTCACTGATAAGTGGTTTTCTTAAAGCTGCACAGCTGTTTAGTCCCAATCCTTTAAGTTCCCTTCGCATTGTGCGTGTGGAAATGCTCTTACTTTCACTATTGAACATTGTCCTAAGTTGTACTGTTGTTTTTTTCCGATTTGATTTCACCAAACGTTTAAGTGCTCGCCGATCACGATCATTCAGGATTTTGTTCCGACCACATTTCTTCCTGGAAGATGATGGTTCCCCACTATCCTTCCAGTTTTTAATAATGCGTTGGACAGTTCTTAACCCAATTTTAGTAGTTTCAGCAATCTCCTTAGATGTTTTGTTTGCTTGATGCATGCCAATAATTTGACCCTTCTGAAACTGATTAACATCTTTTCCGCGACCACAAGATGCGTCTTTCGACATGGTTGTTTAAGAAATGAGAAGCTTCTCACTGTGTCAGTTAGGGTTAAATAACTTGTTGCCAGCTGAAACATAATCACCCATGCAGTATTTATCCAATGGGAGGCTCTTACCTATTTGCTTAGTTAAATCCAGGTGGTGACTTTTTTTTGGGCCAGGCAGTGTATTATAGCACAAAAGGATGTAACGCACAGCAGAGGAAATACCGTCAAAGAAGACATATTGGCAAATTACTTTTATATATTCAGTTAAATGAATGGTAAGGAACTGCAAAATAGCATTTTGTCTTCAAATTATTTTATTCTTTGTGTGCTTGGGTAGTTTTTTAGGACTCTATTTTCACAAAGTTGGTAAGGCATAATACAGAGCTTAGTTTTCTAGTTTCCCAGTATAAAGATAATACATATAAAGATACTGGCGGAAGCCCAGCATACCTGTGTAGAGGCGCTGCTGAAGTAGTGCACTTTTCTGTTTTTAGATGACAAGCTGTCAAAAGCATGAACCACATCGACCCTGGGATTATACGTAAAACTCATACGTGGCACAATAGAATCAGTATAGATGTCATTCAAAACTATTTTTGTGTAGCCACTAGCAGGTAAGGACTGGTAATTTGGTTTGGCCGATGGGATATTCAGAGATGGATTTAATTATTTCTGTGTGAAAATATATACAGCCAATGTACAGCCAGTTTATGGTTTATATATAACATATAAACTATGGTTTGGTTTCTCTGATTTCTGCCTTTACCGTGAATAACTAATTTCTTAAATCTTTTCATGGTTTTAACAAAGAACGTTTTCTCCTTTGTAAGAAGGCTTGTGTAGCAAATACACAATTGTTTTATTGTCTTGGTGTTGAATTTTGTTTCAGCTAATGGTATGGATTTTGAAGTTGTTTTGCTCCTTGATTAAAGTCACCTGGGAGGCACCTCATTAGTTGGGACGTGTTTCAGCTGGGCTGGCGCAGCTGGCGTATTATCCCTTGCTAGTTGAGTGTATCAGATGAGATTAAATGCTGAGGAGAGTACCACTAAGGAGACTGAAAAACGGTCTGGAGTTGATCCTCTTTAGTTTGTTTCACAGAAGAAACATGTCGGCATTGAAATAAGAACCTACACAGTTAGTTGATTACAATATTACCGTCAATAGATGTTGTTGCTACCTTTTCTTATTGGGAGAGAGAGAGAGACAGAAAGAACAGTCAAAATTACTGGTGGGTGTATTTATGTGAGCAATGGGGAGAGACTGAAAGAAAAAAGCTAGTCACATGGGCCTTTGTAGCACCCGATCTCCACCATCAAACGGATTGGATGACATGCTGGTAGTGATTTAAAATTCTGGCACACATGCTTCCAAAGCAGGCAGCAAGGGGTGCTGGAAAATGATCTACTGAAAGAACAGTACGGCGTAAGGGTCTGCAAATGTACTATTATAAGATAACAAAATGAGCGAATAATAAACTTGTGATGTTAAGAGGTGTGTAGCCTTTGTTGTGGAACACATATTGACTTAGCTTATTTATTCATAGTAGGCATTCCCTCATGTCTCGATAAGTAGCATAGCTGTTAGGAAACTCGTTCTAGATCAGGCCAACGTGGGGCTACAGTTTAAACGCTTGAGGCAATAGGCACCAGATTTATCTCAACCAAGGTAAAAGCCAACAGAGATGATTGCAGCAATTAGTCTTCCTAGTTTCAGAGTTCTGTGCTCTCAAAGGTGTTATATATTCAGCAAAAAGTATGGAAGGTTATGTTAGCTCGTTAACGTAATATGTTTCCATAAGAAAAAAAAATCAGTTGTGTGTGTGTGCCTTTATTAATCTCCCACATATGGGATTTCAACTTGTTTCATAATTTAGAGTAAAACTCATGCTGCACAATTACATTGAAAGATGTCAAAATTCAAAAGAATGACATCACGACATAAGTACTATTTTCACATTGGCACATGCTTTCTCTTAACCTTGCTTATCTTTCTCAGCCCTGCTGTATGCCACCATCTTTGGAAATGTGACCACCATCTTCCAGCAGATGTACGCCAACACCAACCGCTACCACGAGATGCTGACCAGTGTCCGTGACTTCCTTAAGCTCTACCAAGTGCCAAAGGGCTTGAGTGAAAGGGTCATGGACTATATTGCGTCAACCTGGTCTATGTCTCGGGGTATAGATACTGAAAAGGTATCTCAAACTGTAAGCCAGACATTCATTACCTTGCATGTTGTGCTGTTGTCTTTTCTGCCCTGCATGTGATGGCTTTGATGTAAGCACGTGGCATGGGCTGTATTTGAGTTTAGTTACGTTTGCATCGCTACTGCCTCTGCTATGAGTTGTGAAATGTAAAGAGGCCAACGAGCTTGTTACTTTTGTGTTATGAGGAGGTTGTGTTTCCTAGAACGTTATGAGCAGGAGGATGGGTTCATTTGGGACAACATTATTTTCCGGTACACCAATCTGATGAATACTAAGGAGATTAGTCCCCTGCTTTGACGTCCTTCGTGAGGGATAAACAAAAGCAGAATTCAAATTCGACATGCTTCATGAATTCTGTCACTGTTTAGATCTAAGAACTCCATGGAGAGCCATGTTCTAATCTCCATGGTACACTCAAAGTCATTACAATGTTTTAGACAATTCTTATATCGCAGGGATCTGCAGTAAAGTCTGCAATTGAACCGATAACATTCTTTGGTAAAAAAACACATTTGTCATAGATAAAAATTTTAAAATCACTACAGATATGTCAGACAGTTCCGTTACGAAACATGGTAACACCATATTAGTATTTTAAATATTCAAGTCTATGTTTACTCCGATTTGTAAATGTGAAGTCTGGGTTTAAGAGTTTTTACTATGAAAGAAAATATAGTAAACAAACTGCTGTGATTTGATGACACCCCTATCTAATACTGTTTTTAGTCCAACTTCAATTCACATCGCCATTGAAAAGCATGAGAGTTGTAGCCTTGTCAATTGACCATGAAATAGTTTTTAAAAGTTCAGTCATAAACACTCATCCGCCTTGAAGAAAATGTATTGAATAGAATACTGACTGAATACAATTTAGTTTGGCATAGTTGGGAGTTGCTTATTTCTTTCAGAGCTCACTGCTAGAGCCATAAACTGCTTTACAAACCCCAGCGCAGAGTGCAAAAAGATTCCATCCTCCACACAAACTAGCAGAATAAATGTAGTGGCTGGGCAGGAGGTGGTAGCAAATTTAAATCCATAACACACAACGACGTGAACTCAGACCATTTAAATAGACTTCCTCATAGACACGGAACTTTGTAATTTGTGTGTGTGTGTGTGTGTGTTCACATTTTTACGGCTAATTCGTCAGGAATACACATACAGGATATCCTTCATGAATTAAAATGTATAAAATCTTTTGAAATGCAATACATTTGACCAGTTCCCTGTCCTGATTACTTGCAATCAGTAAATCAGACTTCCCTTGGCTTCGGTTTATGTGATTGATTTCTTGTTTTTGAACAAATGAAAACTGGAGGTGTAAAGTCAAGCGTGTCGTCAAACGTTTCAAAAAGCAGAGCAGCTCTCTGATTGCATCACCACAGGGATACAGAACAGAGACTGGACGGTTGATCGGTTGGGTGGAGAATTCAGAAATAAAGGAGAGTGGAAAGAATAGCTCCTTAAGACGTGTTTTCCCCCCTGCTTACACACAGTTGTTGCTGACGAGTTGTCTTATTTTTCCTAATTTACAGATTGCCATTATCTTGCATGTGCATATCTGTTTTGAATCATAACATACATATACTGCTCATTCTTAAACAGTTTTACATTGCGGATGCTACGGAAATAGGGACACGTGAAACAACAACGTGGCAGTTCTCCAAATATTTCCTGGGTGTTAGTTGTCTGACACCAAGAGGAAAGCATCTGGAATTCCGCAGCCTTTCATCTTACTCCCTCATCTGCTTTAGTGGCCGGTTGCTAATTAGCTAGCAGCATCCCTTCAGCATCTCTACAGTCCTACTCTGTCCGCCAGTTAGCACTCCTAAAAATAAACCCATAATCCACTCAGAGGTTGAAAATGGTCTTGCAGGTGGTGTCATATTTCCAAAAGGGATTCACAGTAGGAAAACCAAGCACACAAGCATTTTAATTTGCCACTGCAGGCAGAACGGCATCCTATTGTTCCTGGAGCACAAGATGCTTGCCTAGTTTGTGTGGTTTTTCAACATAACAGGCTGAAATTTGAGAAAGAACTAGGCATACCATGGATCCAGGATTGTGTTCCACTGTAATGTTGCATATTGTGTCAAGCAGGTAGAGAATATTTACCAACTTCTAGAAATAAAGGGGGATAAATTAAACTTCCAAAGCCAACATGTAACAGTATACTAAAGATACTCATGTCTGTAAGGGGTATTTTGTTTTGTATACCCATGTCTAAATAAATAAAATACATACATAAGATATTTTTTTGTCAATTTATGTCATTGACTGGTTTAACTTGTAATTCGGATACACCCCTGATTAGTTTTGTGGTTGTTACCTCTTTCTTTCCCTCATTCTCTCTCACCAGGTATTGCAGATATGCCCGAAGGACATGAGAGCAGATATCTGCGTTCATCTTAACCGCAAGGTTTTTAAAGAGCACCCTGCATTCCGGTTGGCTAGCGATGGGTGCCTTCGTGCCCTAGCCATGGAGTTTCAGACTATTCACTGCGCCCCTGGGGACCTAATTTACCACGCAGGCGAAAGCGTAGACAGTCTTTGCTTCGTTGTGTCCGGATCACTGGAAGTCATCCAGGATGATGAGGTGGTGGCAATTTTGGGTGAGTCTATAATATTTTACGGAGACTGTTGCAAAACATTTGCATAATCTTATTTGCATTTACGGCAAGTTATTTATTTATTTATTTATTTATTTATTATTAAATATATGACTAATTTGTATAAGTTATCACCATTGGACAAATATAGTGTTTATGAATGCAAGATGGTAGCATACTTTAAAGCAACTATAGCAACTTTTTTATATTAACGTTTAATCAATACATTTCTGATAGCACATTGTAATGTCTATGAGAGAATGAAAAAATCGTGGTTCAGATCAGTCCTCTTGAAGTTTCAATATTTAACACTAATTTTGTCTGCCACTGGGTACGATCTCCCGCAAAACTGTGACAAATTGCTTTATGGAAGTGCGACACTAAATCAGGAAGAGATGCCCATACTTGGAGTATAGTCGTTCATCGTGCTAGGAATATGCAGTGACCACGAGTATTCGGCACGTCTTTTTTGCGACGGTTAGGGAAAATAATTACACTAAGCGAACAGTAGGGGTCGCCAAAATCACCTCCTGCAGATAAACTGCCTCTAGTAACTTTAAGTAATGTTTAAATAACCCTATAGCACACATCAATGCTATAGCACGTCATTTCTTTCATATCATATCCTGTTTTCTTCTCCCTTAAAACAGCACTTTGAGTCCGTTTTTTGTTCTGTGTAGTTGTTTGCAGCTTCAATTAACCCCCTCCCCTCCTCCCCCCATGACTGCTTCCGAAGGTGATGGATGATCCACACTGGCCTAACCCGACATGGTGGTGTTGCATCATTGACCTGCTATTGGTTCCTCAATAGAAGGGATCAATTACTTTGCTAGGCTGATACAGTTGTCGAAGGTGCACTACAGAAATGGTGGTAAAACTGCCACGGCTATGAATCAAGACGTCATTAACCTAATGGTGTTGCTTTGCCATCAGTCAAATGGCAGCTACCCACATCATTTACATTTGCTTTATGGGTTGACACTAGTGTTGTGTCTCTTTCGGGGGATTTTTCTTGGTTGAAATTCTGTTCCTGTAACTGGACGGATGTTGACGGGATCATTAGAATTAGCAGCTTTTTAAATATCTGACAACACTAGCTTAAACACACATCACTTGAATTGTTTACCTTCCAAAGGCATTAATGATCAAATGCTCTGTCCTGTCCTTTTTTCCCCACAGGTAAAGGAGATGTGTTTGGGGATGTTTTCTGGAAGGAGGTAACGCTTGCTCAGGCCTGTGCCAACGTGCGTGCATTGACGTACTGTGACCTGCACGTCATCAAAAGGGATGCCCTACAGAAGGTCCTGGAGTTCTACACGGCATTCTCCAACCACTTCTCACGAAATCTGCTGCTAACATACAACCTGCGGAAAAGGGTGATTTGTTTTTGTTACATTTACCTTAATATCGTTTCAGGGTTGTCGTGAACTTAAGCCAGAGGGCAACTGAAATTGGAAGGAGATCACTCTTTAAATGAAAATAAAAGGTCTGCACACTTATGTTCTCTGCATTGGAAACTAACAAGTGGTTCTACTACAAAGTAAGTGTTTGAGCTGGAATGTAGACAAAGCAAGGTCTTTGCTAATATAGTCTCTGTGGGGGAGCTAGGCCAAGAGAAGAATTTATTTCACTGAAAATGACAATTGTATAGAGCAAAAAAAAGGAAATCTAGCATAACTCCTGCTGCCAATATCGTGGAACAGACACCTAGACTAACCAAAAAATTTAAAAGATCTGTCTAGAATTGAGTATAAAACTAGATTTAATTAAACAGGATAATTTACCAAACAATGTAAAACTGTGTAGTATACTGACAGTTTTAAAGAACCTTAAACACTTGCACTGCTATATAAAGAAATATCCAGTACACTTTCCCATCAAATTACAAACTAGAGCAATGGACCACCAACGGTTTTAGCTTCCATGTGATACAACATATTATTGTAGTTGACGTAATCATTTGAGTATACCTTTTTACAGTTCCCCCAACCATCATGGTTTATAAATAACGCACAACTGTATACATTGACAATCTTTGTCTCATCTGATAACATGTAAGAACGTATATTTGCAGGGATGTGCATACTATGTTTTCCTACTTCTAGGCCATGCCAGCATAACAGTCCCCAGATACACTGAAACGTAAGCCAAAGGCGTGATATGAACTTTCCAACATTACCAAGGGAACATCTTCTTAGATTTGGCATTTACAGAGCATAATATACACACACAAAAATTATCTTAGTCACGTTCACAAAGGGAAAAGTCGTGTCCAAAGATTTTTGCAAATATTTGTACCTTGATTGATCATGGGTGCTAAAATGATGCCAACAAATTATTCATTTACACTCAATTCTTTTTTGTTATCGTCTGCTTCATTTTACACTTTAAATGATCTATTAATAGTGTAGAATGCTCTTTTCCACGTGCTGTTTATACATTTAAATAGAATACTTAGCATAAAGGCCAGTTGATTATATTCTCCATGCTCATTATTCAACAGATGTGCTGAACAAAAGGATAGCACACTCTGATTCGATAATGTTGATTTTTGTCTAGACACTGGGAAGACAATACAAGTGTTGATGCAAATCAAGCCTGTTTTTTTTTTTTTGGTCCTGCTTTTCTCTAGATTGTCTTTCGGAAAATAAGCGACGTGAAACGGGAGGAAGAAGAACGTCTCAGACGTAAAAACGAGGCCCCCCTGAATCTCCCACCGGACCACCCTGTGCGGAGGCTTTTCCAACGCTTCAGGCAGCAGAAAGAAGCCCGCATGGTGGTCAACTGTACCGACCCAGGTGATATCGAAAGGGGTTCTGTGTATGTGGAGCCCATCCCAGTTCAGGCAGTCATCGCAACCACCAGTATCGTCACAGTCACAGAAAGCCCAGCGACACCCATTCCCTCCATCTCCATCTGCTCTTCCTCTGGCTCGCCTAACTCGCTCGTTTCTGACAAGGGGAAGCTCAAGGCACCGTCTCCAGGTGCCTTTGTAGGATGTCGGTCGGCAGAACCCCCCAAGGTCAAAGGTTGGGGTCGCTTCAAAGAGTCCATGGCCAAAGCTGAAAACTGGAACACGGTTTCCAAGGCTGAATCCATGGAAACCTTGGCGGAGTTGACGGCCGTTCACGAGTCTCAGGTTTTGCTGAAGAAGACTGACTCCTGTGACAGTGGCATCACTAAAAGTGACCAGCGCCTGGACAAAGTGAGCGACAACAACTTCCGCCCCGTCTCCCAGGAGCGGAGTCCTATCCTACCGGAGGGCCGGCATACCTTCTACCCCATCCCAGAGCAAACACTCCAGGCCTCGCTCTTGGAGCTCAAGGGGGAGCTCAAGGAGGACCTGAGAGACCTGAACGCGCGCATGTCCTGTCTGGAAACCCAACTTGCCGAGGCGCTCCGGCTCCTCCAAATCAGGAGAGCGGCAGACTCACCCCCAACGCAGCAGTTTGATATCTCGAGGCCTACTTCCCCCGAGTCGGACAAGGACGACATCTTCTTGTAGGAATAAACAAAAGGAGTGTGTTATTGGACTTTGTAAAGATAGCGGCAAAACCGGAGTAATGACTCAAAGAAAGAAAGCCGAGTAAGACATTTCCCACTGTTGCCTGTAGCTGCATAGACTGATGGGAGCACCACTCCCGTAAGAGAAGACAAGGATATGTATTTAATGATGTTACAGTAGGTCACAAGGAAACACTGGGGCTGGAAAATAAGAGTCTCTACATAGTGGCCTATAGACTACCTGTCAACTGATGGTGTGAGACTGAAAACGGATACAGTAGAACAAGACACACACGCACAGTCAAAAGAATATGTTTGTACATCTTACCTTGTGTGTTGAAGTTTGTTTCAATTATCTCAGCTATGTCCCTTTTGTTTTTTTGTCGGATAGGATAGGCTTAGTACGCACTCAGTAGTTTTGAGTAGAGGTAATAATTTATTTGCTAGAATGAATCTTAGAAGGGGACAATGGCAAATTATTGGCTCTATCGTGAGTACATATTACATTAATTTATGCTTAAGCAAAAACAAGTCATTTGAGAGCTTTAGGTTATGGGTTCCTTTCTTATTCCGTGAGAGAATTATCTTCATCCACAGCACTGCTTCTCAACACGAGTCTGAACCGAAACTAAACTGTTTTCTTATTTAAATTTTTTTTACAGTAACTGAAACAGCCTGTCAAATGATTTTCTTAGGCTTGTATAAAATTGATTTCACATATCATTTCCACTATATTCTTCTTTGTCCTGATAGAAGGCATGATTGACCAAGCACAGTGCTATTGAATTTTTGCCCGTTGGGGTTCTTTCATACTACTTGTAATATCCCATTTTCCTAACCTTAAAACATAGATATGAATGTACAACTACTTGAACTTAATTTCTTTGCTTGAATCCATTTACAATAATGCAATGGCATGGATGGCTCTAAGAAATGTTGCTCTGCCAATGTGCTTTGGGGCTTCTAAGGTGACACTACAACAGCCTGACAGAAATTATTACTCAAGACACGATGGAAGATAATTATACGTGATCATGTCAACCAAAATATGTCACCTTCTTGACATAATCAGCGGTGTCACCTCTCTGAAGCATGAAGTGCCTGCTGTGGGTATGTTGACACTTTTCAGAAATGGTAAAGGATTTTAATTCTTTATCAGAATGTAGTTTCTGCATAACTTTTTTACACTAATCAAAAGTGATGTGAAAACAAATTACAAGCAAGATGTTTTTGCAAGCAACAAAGTTGCTTTATTCCCATCCCCTACAGAAGTAATGTGTAAAATGCACCTCGATCTGAATCTGCTACCTGCTGTTTTCTCCAGCAGGACATTATCATGTTGCACCACTTATGACCTTGCATATCAGTTATTATTTATTTATTATTTATTATTGATTTAGTCATTTGGTTGTGTGGGGATCGGGGAGTTATGTCTAGTATAACCAATTTTAGCGACCAAATAATTCTGACATCAAAATAAATGCAAATTGATTTGACATCACCTTCGATTGAAGTAATAAAAAAAAAAAAGGCTTGAATGTTTTTAACAGTTTCATAAAAACAACACTATATGATGTTTTGGTTCTTAGTGGAGATTTGAGTGTTAAGTTTAATACCAAAATTGCATGTCTTTCCTTCCCCAGCTATTATCTGTGGTTGTGAACTAAAAACCTGAACCCAATCTCTGGTCCAGTGTCTAATCTCAACAAACAGCCACCAGAGTTGGTAAAGGTTAAATGAAATAGGTCTGAGAAGAATAGACACTTAAAATGTCTCCAGTTAAATGCAAAGTCTGTAGCTAGAACAAAACGTGTCCTTTGGCTATGGATTATACTACTGTTACAATGCCAATAGTTTGATGTTTTAATTAGTGTTGGTATGCATTTCATCGGCCATTAAAAAGCATGCAATATTAGGTATTGTGCCTTTAGAAAAATTACACAATCCTCGTCTTGTCCTGCACTAAATATAAAAGTAAGTTATGCTTGCACTTGGCACAAACTAGCATGAATATAGGAAATCGAAAATGAAACTATTTTTATAGTCAGCGAAAGGGAGCTGCCTTGGGGAACTACATTACATAAATCATTTTCCAATGTCAACTTTATCGTGTATGACTATTGATGTGATAGACGCATCCCATTATTTATTATACTAAAATGATCTATTGCAAGCACAATGGGAAAACATTTGTAAGAAAATGTAATATAATGTTTATAACAATAAATATTTTATACGGTTTGGTTGTTGGGGGTTCATTTAATATTAAGGTGCTAGTGATAACAGCCACAATGACTTCAAATTGTTCAATGTTGTTTATCTTTCTGTAGGATTTTCTCTTCGCCTAATGTTATGTTAATTTTTACTTTGTTTAAACAGCATATTATCACTTTCAATAGAACAAATATTTTTTTCTCACATCTTTAAATAACTTTCACATCTGGTTAAGTTGTCCACTTTAAACAACTGTTAGTTATTCCTCAATCAAGTTAACTTGCTCTTTTTTATGGCTTGATGCATTTCTCGATCTTTAGTAATGTCCTTTTTTTTTTAATCCAGCAAACCAACAGGTAACACAATTGCCAATGGATTCGACGACAATCTTGCCCTGTGCTCAAGTCTGCACTTACATATAACCAGTGGATAACCTTTCACTCCACAACTAGAACGTTACTCAGGAGGTTTCAGGTGTCCATTCCATGCCGATCTGCGCAAAGCAGTACAGGAAGGCCAACATTGGCGGCGCAACTGTGTACCAGCCTGGAGAAAGAGAAAAGACAGAGAGAGCCGTGGAAAAAACATTATTTTTCACAATGCTTTTCATAGCAGTGATTTGAATAGATCGTATGACATACACTCTCCTGTACTCTGTAGCAACTGCCACAACAAAAACAAAAGAGAATGCAAATTCACCATCAAACACCATACCATTAAACTTGTAGAGACCTAGCATTGCACACTATTGTGCCGAGGGTATTACACCCAAGCAAGCAATAATATAGCAACACAACAACGCTTACCGGGCTGAGACGTAAACAGATTAAAAACAAATATGAAGATGGGGGCCTGACTAAGCCGGAGAAAAACAATAGTAGGAAGCGTTTAATAAATTGAAGCCAATTTTGTTTCTTGGTCCTCTCCCTGACACACAGGACGGGCAGTCAGACCCCAAAGCTCATTACAATTCCTGCTAAAGCCATTATGTTAGACAGGCAGAATGAGATGAGCAGACATCCTTTTAAGACCTGCACCCAGGGATTGTGTGTCTACCTCGGTCGGACTGCAGCCCGCATCCAGGAAGAGGGGGCAATATAATTTGTCAACGGAACATATTTCTTAATGCATTTTCCTCATTACTTCTTCGCTAAAGTGAAAACACTTTCTCCAGAGGCTTGACATCGTTGTAAATCCACCCTTTTATTTAGATTACCCAACCTTTCCCCTGTAGCCGTTTAAGTGGAGGAGGTGTTATTACTTGGGCTCGAGGTGGCTCACCTCGAACGAAGACCCGCTCCCAGAAGACCAGGCCGACGTGGGTGCCCCCGAGGAACACCAGGTTGGACAGGATGAGCATGGCAGTGGAGAAGGCGTGGAGGAGAGCCGCGCACCGTCTCCTCGCCGTGGCAGACAGACGGCTCTCCTGAGGAGGGGAGCGGCAGCCATTCCATTAGGATCGGTTTGCACCGGCTCAGTGTGACGGGATCGATGCTTACATAGTTACAGCTGCGGGTTGTTTTTTCAGGAAGCGTAATTGACCGAATTCAGTCGAACTATTTGGACTACAGAGCATGACTGGTATTCCAATACATTTCTCTTAAAAACATAAATCTATACTAGCTTGAGATTAGGTGTTATTACCTTACAAATCAACATTGTTATTTGACATAATTCAAATGACCTTATGTAAAATGACTCACGGTGAAAGAGTAAACGTAGGAGGACGTTAGGAGAGTCTTGGAGGCGTTCTCCACCAGAACCCCAGCCCAGTTCATCAGGGCCCAGTAACGCAGGTAGTCATGGCCACCATGCCAGAGGCACACAAACCCGAAGGCTAGGCCGGTGGACAGAACCTTGCGGAGGGGGCCGTGTCGGGAACCGCCCAATGGGACGTAGATATATCTGGAACAGAACCGTAAGGTTGGAATTGGTGAAGCTTCGATATGATATAGTGTGTCCGTTTTCTTAACTAGCTTAATTTAACTAATTAACTTAACTAATCAATTCTTTGCCTGGTCTCTCAAAACCAAAAAGGATGTATTTATCAAAAGGTGTTGTTTTGTGTTTTTGTGACAAAATAATTTAAGGAGTTTTGATGTAATATACGCCATCAGATGAGAGTAATTAAAAACATTTTTTAAATTGGAATATCATTTTGAGCTCAAACCAATTGTGTTTGCATCTTCACCTGTTACAGTAAAACAGGCCCTCAAAGCAATAACAGCCTTGGCAAAATATAAAATAAGCTAACAATGCAAAGGTCCCTGTGGTGAGAAAAAGAACGCTGTGTGTGACAGCAAGACAAAGTCTCACAAGCAAAGCAGAATTCCACTCCCCTACTGCCTCTGATAGCCATGTGTATCCTCAGGGCACCAGCAGCATCAATAGTTCAAGCGCCAACTACTATATATCCTACTGACATAAATACTGATCCCAATGCTGCTGATCTAATTATCTAAGCCTCGATGTGCTCATCAATGCATGCAAATGATGAGCCAGCGTTTTGGCAGCCCTAAATAAAAATATCAGTTTTTTTGGAATAGTGAAAAACCAACAACCCCACTACTACGGTGGAATGGTAGAGACACCTGACTCTGATCGGGTTTCTTTGAAGCCGAGATCAAGGGACCTGTGTCAGCAATTAAACGACTGCGCATACATAATCTTGATCGTAACTGTAAATCGAACTAATCATCCAGAAGCACAATAGTTAAAGGTATCTCTGACTGGAACAGGAGAAGAAGTCAATATTTTTGGGCGTAAATGTCCATGCCCTGCCTGTTATTTATTGCACTTCCTCATCGGGCCCCCGTGGTACCAATCCTGCTGAGAGGCACACCATTTTCGAGGTAAACAAATCCATCAGCCCGGAGGCTGTAAGGCGTCCCTTTCGACTAAGCAGATTCAATTAGAGCAAAAATTATTCGGAACTGGCCAATTAGTACACCCGCTATTTCACCCCAGTGTTGAACAGCTCCAAAACATTTTTTACTGCAAGAATTCACGTCAGATGAATTCGGGAGTGGTATGGGGGAATGCCATAATAGCTGGGCCAAAACACAGAGCGGCATATGTTTTAGAGCAGCAAAGCAAAGAAGCAGCCGGCTGAGAGCCATCTACAGTGGCCCTAAAGAGACGAGGTGGGAGTGAGTCATCTGGACGACAATATGCAACACCTACGCGTGCCTCGTCTTCGCCACGCGATTTCAAGCCCATTCAAAGTCCACTGAGCCGCTTCAGCCTCACTTTAAGCAGGTGGAACGTTTCACATGAGACAAAGGGAACATCATTCGCAAGGAAGCCGTTCAAGTGCTCTTCACATTAAAACACCCACAAAAAAAGATTAGGATACACTCCGGATTACAAGGGACACTTACATTAGCGTCTTAAAGTATTTAAAAGTTCATATAATAATGAATACAGTTTAATAAAGTGTTACATTTGATCAGTCGTCATTAGGCTAATATTACAATCGAAAGCAGAAGCAGGTAGATTTCATAGAATTACAGATCAACGGACAATCAGGTTAGACATAGCCTCGGCCTTTTAAAAGTTGTAGCACCAAGGCATACCCATTCACCTAAAGTCAAATAAAACTGATATGTCCTTGTAGTATGGCTTACAATACTTAATAACTAGAATTCAAATGCCAAAGCGGAGAGCTAAATCTGAAAAGAGTGAGTGATTGACTGTGTAACTGGCTAGCTTAAAAAAGGCTGTAATTAAGTTATCATAAGAATAACATTAGTTCACATGGTTCAGTTTGAGATATAGTTGTCTAGACTGTATACAAAGCTGCAAAGGATATGCTCTGTTTTGTTGGTGTTCCTAAGTAGATCGAGGAAATTATTTTAAATTACGTTTTTCTGTAGAAATGTGTAGTAAACAGAGTGCCAGTAGAAAAGATGTATGTCTCTCCCCATCAAAAGAAAAAAAGTACAGTTCATGACTAGACAGGAAACCAATGTAGAATATATTAATCCACTCCATCGCTCTCTCTCTCTTGCACCTGTCTACAAAATATTGCAGGTGCCTTAGGCCTGCAACCTAAATCCACCTGGGTAAATCATGATATTCATCCTTTTTGTCTGCCATTGGCAGTAGAAACGCAAATAATGCAGTCTGTTGTGAATCTGCTACATATGCGCATATTGATTAAGATGGCCTTTTGTAAACTCAAAAAGAGGAGGAAAAACTGGTAAAGCAAAACAATAAGGTAATGCACCCACGTGATAATGACTGCACAGAAATACAGCATCCCTAGTTTGTCACTATGGGGCGCAGCGGATAGGAGCACCTAGAACATCGGCCATTATGTGCTCATTTAAATATGCATAGCTGTCCACAATTTCGAAGACTTGATTAAGGGCCTCTTACCTTATTAGCCAGCGATACAGCCCCTCATCAAAATACCTAAAAATAGAAAATACTGACATGTTACAGACCTTCAAATACAACTAACCTAATTTGTTTTTGAAAAGACCTAATGTAAATAGTTTTCTTGCTGAAATCATTTAAAGCAATAAGTAATGTAAGTGTAACCTTACAAGTGCGTCAGTTTCCAAAAAGGGCACAATTTGGCGTTACAATAAGTGGTTGAAAATATACATTTTGTTACATTAACTATTGCAACAGTGTGTCTTTACCTCCACATGCCCGTGAAGCTGTACATAATGCTGACACAACGAGGCAGCTTTGGCGGGACCAGGCCGTCCAGCGTGGCCAACATGGAAGGCAACCCAAACAGGACCAGGTACTTGACATAGAAGAACTGGACCAGAGCCAAGGCCAAGCCACCTGTTGCGTGGTGGACAGGGACAAAGAGAGACACTTAGAGGAGAGCAGAATCAGACCCATTCAATTTATGACAAGAAACTTTCATTTGGGTAATACAGAAATCCAAAGTTATTTACATTTACACACACACCACACACACACACCACACACACCACACACACACACACACACACACACACACACACACACACACACACACACACACACACACACACACACACACACACACACACACACACACACACACACACACACACACACACGTCAAGAGAGAGCATAACAGAATAGCAAAAATAAGTCCTGATACTGCTAAGCCGGCTACATTAGCGTTTCAATAGAATATTCATGAGTCCATGGATTTAGAATAAAAATGATAGTTCTGTCAGAGAAAACACAAAACATTTCTTTCCCCCCACACACAGACACACCTACCCAAAGCCCAGGGTGGAAGCATCTCCAAGTAGGTCTGATTGGCCTGGATGCAGTGCATGTACATGGTGTGGATCATGTACTCGGCAATAAGCCACCACAAGAGCACCCTCCCAGCTTTGGACATCCACAACAACGCTTTCCATACACCATTGTTGCCTTCTGGGGCTCTCTGTATCTGCAAGTTTGGACCCAGGAATCACTTTCAATCACAAAGGTATGTAGGAGTCTCGCTATGGTGCTTGACTCTCAGCAAAATTAGAAGGCCAGTAGAACCAAAAAACTGGGGCAGTAATCTTTAAGACATTCAAATCAAACATATTAAAAGCTGTATTGGTCAAAATAGTCGATTGATGAAATTGAGAAGGTAGTTAAAGGAAGAATATAAGTAAAATCATCTTTCAACTATTTCGAATTGCTCGTTAAATCTTCCAGCCTATGTTCACCGCAGCAACGTCTTCAAGCCCACCACATTGTAGACACAGCCATCTGAAGTGAGCTGAAAGCACTTTGCTCAAGAGCCGACGCAATCAGTCTCCCTAGCAACAGTGAAAAAAAAGAAAAGAAACAATGGCACTTTTATGCCGGACTTAGTCGTATCTGCATCGCTCACCTGTTGTAAGTAGTCCTTATACAAGATGATGGGTCCGTTGTAGAACAGTGGATGGTAGAAGGAGTAAGCCACTAACCAGCCCAGCTGCGCCAGTCCTCCAGCCTCCTGGGGGCACCAACAGTGCTCCAGACTGAAACTGATGAACCGTAGGCCGCAGACAGCCAGGCTGAAAAGTAAGAGATAGTACTCCTCCTCAGTGTCATACCAACTTCTCTGTGGGAGACAAGAGAAAGAGGGACAAGAGGGTTAGAGCGTTAAACTGAATAAATAAACCTGTGTTGTTTAAGGCAGGTGTGAACAAAATGTTTTAAAGTAAGAATGCTTTTCAAAATATAGAAATGTTAATTGTTTATTTTTTCATCTCCCTTAGGGATAGGGTGAGAAGTTCAGCCATTCGTGAGGGACTCGGATTAGAACCGCTGCTTCTTTGCGTAGAAAGGAGCCAGTTGAGGTGGTTCGGGCATCTAGTAAGGATGCCACCAGGCCGCCTCCCTAGGGAGGTGTTCCAGGCACGTCCAGCTGGGCGGAGGCCATGGGGCAGACCTAGGACCAGGTGGAGGGATTATATCTCCACACTGGCCTGGGAACGCCTTGGAATCCCCCAGTCAGAGCTGGTTAATGTGGCCCGGGAAAGGGAAGTTTGGGATGCCCTGCTGGAACTGCTACCTCCGCGACCCGACCCCGGACAAAGCGGATGAAGATGATGATGATGATGTTTATTTTTTCTATATCAATTAATACAATCCAAAGTGAGCAAAAAAGAAATTTATAGCAAATCAATATTTGGTGTGACCACCCTTTGCCTTCCAAACAGCACCCCCTGCCCAAAACGAATGCGCAGTACTGTAAATAACTAGTTGATGCGTTTACTCATTTATTGTTTGAATTTTTTATGTTCCTATTTTGTATAGTGTAACGTTATGTGCTTAAATGAGTCGTGGAAGTATGCTGCAAGTATAATTTGGAAACATCTTTAGAAACATGTATCTTTGGTCATTTATACTAAGTAATAAGGGAGTATACGTGTAAGTGTGAATTTATTATTTTTATGTTATGCTGCAGGGCCTTGTTATAAGTAGCACTCCAACAACCCTCAGAAGGCTGGAGGTAGAAACGGGGGCTTGCTCAGCCTTTAATGAAAGAATAAATTGAAAATTGTCAACATAGTTGGACGAGGCCATAGAGACCATTTTAGACATACCATTTCACAGTAGCTAGCTAACAAAGCAATTGCAACTGTGTCCAGTTGTAACTCACCTGCAGCACTTGGAGTTCTGGTATCTGAAGGGTGGAGAGCAGCAGAGTGGCACAGAACCAGGTCACTGCCGGCCTCCGTAGCTGGGCCACTGCGAAGGAGAGGGCCAGGTGGGTGAGCACCACAGTCAGCCCTTTAAACCCTAAAACCCTGCAAGCTGCCAGGACGCCATACACAGACAGCACTATGGTCCTAAACTGGTTGGAGAAACCAACAACAACAAAAGAAAGATCGTCATTGCTCAGCGTGGGAATGTCTATGAACGTTAACCGCATTATATATCATATTGACATTTAGTGTCGAGAGACTTATGCCATACAACACCAGCTGGCAAACAACATATTGTTTTTTCTTGAATTTACTTTGGGAAAGATTGCGTTGGCCAATGTGGATACCATAGCATGACCAGTGAGAGTCCACAGAAAAGATTTTTTCGCGCAGTCACTCCAGAGGCTCCACTCAAAGTCATTGGGGTCCTGATGAAAAAAACATCAAATTGGCTCAAAGCGCTCAAGTCTGTGCAATAGAACACTCTTCCAACTTGACAAGCCTAAGTCACAAATGAAACACTTATCATCAAATTTTCATTATTTTAACCTCACCTTTTTATACCCCTTGAAAAGAGTTCCTTTCTCAAGTAAGTATTCTCTTTCCAATCCTGCTTCATGTTCTGGGAAATAAAGGAAAACAGATATAATACTATCCAGTAAGAACAATTGGTTATCAACTCGACATGTATATCAGGTCTTACTGATCATTTAGAAACATAATAAACTTTACTCAGTTACCCAACATAACATGTTAAATAGGTAGTATAGCACCTTTGGAAAATTTGTGCAGATGGTAGAAGGAGTATAGGTGCGAGCCAAGAGAGAGCACCCAGTATGTAATGATTTCCACCTTAGACAACGGTACAAGCTTGGGTACAGACTTAAAAGCCATTAGTAGACTCGCAAGGCTGCAACACAATAGAGAAACATAAACGTACAAAAAAGTTACCACACATTACTGTCCCTTCTCCAGAAGATTTTGATTTTAGAAGAGGTATGTTTTTTGTTTTTTAATAGCTTTGGCCAACGATTTGTGAAACTAGCTGAGAGTACTTTGACTTCCTTTAGTGTCCTAGCCAAAGACTGCCACCGTGTGGCAAAAAAGGGGTTGTGGTTTCATGTGGGACTTATGTGGGCATGTTTACATTTTGTATAGATTTTTATTATCGTTTCAACATTGAAGTTCAGATAAGCATAAGCGATAACAAATGCACGGTGGTAGAGTTTGGTAAGTACCAATATTAACCGTAATTTCACCTCTGTATGCACAGGAACTCAAGTCTGCACCTTTTTCAGGGGAACTTCACAAATTCTGTCAATCAGAATCTAATTGAGACTGAGTGAGTGGAAAGTTCAATACATCCTGGCAATCGATGCATTTCAATCACTTGTTTGATCCGTAAATAATAGCTATCTATCTAATCTAATTTTCGCCTTAGACAAGTACTAGTCTCTGCAGACATTAGTACAAGTCTTGTCGTGCTCCGAGTCATGGCATGAGTAAGCTCCCCAAGAAAGTAAAGTAGCTTCCTAGCTAGCTAAATATTTTCTTGCTGTCAAGAGGCCATGCCAGCTGACTAACTCTGGCAGAACTAGATTGTAGGTGTCTGTTGAATGAGATACCTGTAACATCGTCAGCTAACTTACCTAGCATGTTACCTAGCAAACCAATCCATTTTGGTCATCATGATGATGGCAGGTGCTTAAACAGATTAAATCTGAGCATGGGAAAACGCCAGTGTCTGAATGGGTCAACGTAACCCATTTTGCTCGTGTTCACATATTAGCTAGCTAATGCATTTGATCCAAAAGCAGACCAGCTGTCCGATCAAGGTGTTAGCTAGATCGCCACGCTAGCCACGAAGCTAACGGGTCTCAGCAGTAGCCAGTAAGGAGATTCATGAGTGCAGATGCTACGACGGCGGCACTAACGGAATCGACTTCTGTTTTCAAAATAAAAGTCTCCATGCATCGATTTAATGTCTAAGTTTTTTTTTTTTACGTTACGTATTATTACTTCCACACATACTTCTGCAAAATGAATACATAGATTTATTTTAATTACCGTATCAACCTTAAATATCAAGTTTGTTTAGATTCTAATTTTTTCCTTGATTCACATTATTTCGTTGGGCAAAACTAGGCAACTTGATGAAAACATTCATGAGCAGTGGCTTTTGCCTTGGAAGTGCCATCAATCAGTTTTATTTATAAATCTAGATCTAAATCTAAATTTTTTAATGTTAACCTTAATCGGTGTAACCTTAGTCAGCACAAATACGTTTAGATTGGAGAACAAGAACTCTTCTGGTAAATTAAACGAGCAATGGCTTGAAGAACTGACGAAAAGCCAGTAAGTAACATAGTTGGGCAGAACAGGAAAGGATGAAAGCAAACATAGTGATAGGCTAAACATTCAGCCCTTCCCCAGTTTGGAGACAGACCACAGTCTGATAGTGGATAGGAGTTCATATTGGCCCTGTTTCTCGTACAGGGATTAAGCCAAATCCTAGACTAAAAAAACAAAAAAACACTTTCAATGGAGAATCTCCATTGACAGTGAGATTTAGTCTAGAACTAGGCTTAATCCCTGTACGGGAAACCGGGCCATTTTGTTTAACTTGACACTGAAGGTTTTCTGAGAAGGCGCTGTCAACGTCTGCATTAGTATCACACCGTCCGCTGGAAGTTCCAAGACCATCTGTTAAGAGCATGTTTAACAGAGGCTGTATCCACCAGTACCCCACAGCAACTTTACTACACATTGTAGATAGGCAACAGTTGAGAGATTATACGATACAATAGTCAGCGATATTACCGTCACTGGGGTTCCTTGTTACAGATGGAAAAGGACAAATTTAATAAAAAAAAAGCTATTCGCTATTTTTATACATGTTAAATTTTTGGTATTTTAGAATGGCAATGTTGAAAGTAACGTCATTGAGGTGAATGCTAAAATGAAGGGCTAATTAGAAAGAGTAGTTTTATTGGAATTAAGCATAAATGAATTATTCCCATATCCGTTTTAACTGCTAAATAAATTATCATTCTCCATACATGTTTTAAAATGTTTATTTTCATTTCTTTATCATCACTTTTCCGTCATTTGACAGGAATGCATGAGAGGCAAATTGGCTCAAACATTGTCACAAAAAACGTGTAATCTTTTTTTCAGTCATAATATTCAACAATTTTTTTATCAACTGTATCAATGTCTAAATCATGTACAGTACAACCACGATTATTTATATTTAACAAAAAAAGCTTACACATACATGCCCTACTTCTCCCATCTTGAAACTCCCCAATTTAGAGGTGGGTACTTGCCACTAAGACATCCTCTTCCCCATTTTCCCTACACAAATTCCTCAGCTAAAATACATTCTCAGTGCTGAGATCTTTGCATAACATCCCTCTTTATTTTGGAAACTAGACCATTGAACTTGGAAAAAAAAAAATCTGTACAAGCCCATTTACAAAAAGGCAACTATAAAAAAAGATGTAGGGACAGACTAAGTTAAATGATGACAAAGCATTTAGCCCCACCAATACAAGTGACATCATTCATCTGAAATCTACATGGTTTCACATTCCAAAATAAATCATTGGCTTAGGCAGAAAATAACGGGTTTTTTGTCACTGTCGTGGGCCTTTCAATGGCCAAATCTTTCACAATACCCATCCCCGCCCGTAAAAAATCCAATCCCACATAAACCGTTCACCCTCTCCCTTTCACTCTTTCTACCCTCCACATGAACAGTCATATAACAAAACAATTCATTAAAAGCCACATTCAATTACATTAGAATCTGCCTTTAGGCCTCATATTGTCAGCCTCTAAAAATGCTGGCCAAAAAAATATACAGGAACTAAACCCTCAGAAAGAGTTGTGGAGGAGGCTATCGCCATTTCCCTGTCCCATGGTTTATTACATCTAGCTGTAGATACACAGGCTTTGTTACTTCAAGCATGATTCTGACATAAACCCTATTGAGGAGAGTTGAGCAGTACTGTACATGCCTAGATAGACATCCATGATACAATAATTTTCTTAGAATGTGCTGTGTAGATATTTGCCCACCAGTGGTAGAAATAGAGAATGACACGTTTTGACCTGGATCAAGGATGGACCAGAAATGTACATACAGGCACACAATTGTGGACTTAAGCCACACCTGAATGTAGACATGTATGGATTGCGAGAGATGATTTTTTTTTTTTGTGGTTAAAATGATGTCAGTTGAAAATATTTTGAAAGCTGAAATATCAGTAAAGGACATACGCGAGATTTGGTATAGATGTAAAGAAAAAAAATTTTTTGTTGAAAAAGTAACTTTCATGCACTGATTTACAGAATAGAATTACAGGACCAAATCACGAGTTCAAAACCACAGGACAACGTCTGGAAAGATCCACTAACATTCTCATGGCAGAAATTGCTAACTATAGATAAAAAAAAAATATATCAAAGATGCATATGAGAGAGAAAGTTGGCACCAGTTGACAACACATGAGAACAACCAATCCATAAAAACATTAGCCCTCATATGATGTCATTACAAGAAATCCCTGCAATATTTTTGTTTTTTTATAAAGGAAAATGTCAATCAAGGCGAGCATGCATACCATGGGTAGACATGCTCCATGTATATGATCCTACTCAAAGATATTGATGCTAAAACAATCTACAACAAATCTACAACCTTTTTTTTTTTTTGTCTCTGCTCAGCCATCCTGAAGCCGTCTATACCACCAAAATAATGAGTAATAAGGAAGCAAGCCTTGTTTTCCCCAATGACAGCTGGATTGTCATAGTTGCAGATTAAATTACACCTAGACTTTTATAATTAATTAGACGTTTTGCATAGGAATTAATATCATTCAGTAGGACTATCTGCATGCACAGCTCAGACAAGAATTTAACTTTTATAGTTGTTCCATTTCAATTTACTAACTGTCTGGCAGTTTGGAAGGTGATCTATGCAAAATATTTTGTGGCTACTCTAGCCCTGATCAGTGTGTCACCACTACAACACCATAAACAAGACACGTAGATTGTTTTGGCTCCTCAACAAAGCAATTTTCAATTTTCACACATTTTGTTGTTCACACAATTTGGCAACATAATCAGAACAAGCTACAGACCTAACAGTACACCAAACACACAAAACAAGGTCACATTCTCAATCATGCATAGCATTATGTAATGGCCATATTGAGAGGATACGCAAATCCAAAATTTGTTGAATGAGCAGCCCTATGCAGTTTGTAGATTTTGTATTTTTTAATTTATTTTTTTAATCTTTTTTTAAAAATTTCTTATTTATTACTTTAAGTTGGATCATGGGACGTAATGCATCTTCCAGTAAGGCAAATGCATTTGTACTATAACAGACATTTTTGCATAACTTTGCAGCAGAAAAGACCATTTCAAAATGTCAGCGGCATAATTGAGTGATGTGAACCTCATAGGCATCAGAGGATGCCCCCTATCCATGCGGTTTGCTGTTGATATGCTGGCTTGCTTGATCAGGTGCGGTAATTCATGTTTTCTTTCTTTGTGAAGTTTCATTCTTAATTTGGGGTCAGGATGGATGGCAGGATGCACATAAACACACTGATTAGCCTTCAGTTTATAAAGCTACTTAAAAAAAAAAAAAAAAAACGGATGGCAAGAACAATTACTTTTGTAAGACCACCACTTAAAGAGTTCATCTTTAGGACAGCTGTCATGATCTAGTATTGGGGTCCAAATTATTTAGATTTTTCGCACTTTTTTTGTGGACTGGTGGCTGGGTCTCAGATAAAGCTCTCTTTCTTCAACATTTCAACCCTTCATCATCATTTGGTGCACTTTGCTATACCAATACAACATCTTTCTTCTTTCTTCGAAAGACAGACTGTCTACTTTGATATTCTCCTAGAGTCTTTAAAAAATCTAGCAAAAGGCGTCCATCTTCAAACAATTCTTAACCTGTCAGGAAGGTACTTCTTTTACACGTTAGAAAATCTTAACCTTCCCCCAAATCTTCCCCTCTCATAACAAAGTATTGTCTCAATTAAGGTGAACCATTCTGTCTTCCTTCCAACTGAAAAGTAGCTCTTTCTATCACAATGTTGATGGATCTACATTAGCATTCTCATAACAACATGAGTGCACAAAGGTTTGCACTAAAGCGAGGGTTTACAAGGTTTTTATCCCCATTTCTTGCTGGTGGTGTTATGATGCCAGCGTGCCATACATTTAAGCAGAGTAATGGTAGGGAAGGACGGGGAGATAGTTAGTTAGGCACACCCTTCTCTCTCCGGAATGACACGACACAGTAAACGATGGTGCACACACTTGTAAGACTTCCAAATCTAATTTCTTTCATTTCAATTAACTCCACAGTCCTTCACGTTGACAGTCCACAGCGCAGAGAAGCATTATAGTTTGCACATGAAACAGATTGAGAAAAGAGCCTAGCACTTTTTTGGGACGTTTGCACAGTCCTTTTTTTCCCCACACAGGATATTCTCTGTCGTTATATATCCTGTGAAGTCCCCGCGTTGTTTATCAGAGTCCTTGCTACAGCAGCAATGAGCAACCTTGGAACTCTACCAGAGAGAACAGCTTCTATTGCCATGGAGACGCAGTCTGCCGGCAAGTCTGGCTTACACATACACACAAACAAATCTAGACACACAACTTCAATATCGGAGTGTATTGGTGGATGAATGAGAATAGATGCAGGTTGTGTTTACATGTTAATATGAGAATGTGTTCTGTGTATAACTAATATGGGACCCAGGTTGGTACTTGTTGCAATCCAAATGTTCTAAAGATGTGTGTGTGTGTGTGTGTGTGTGCGTGTGTTTTCTAGTGTTTGTATGTTGTTTCTGGGTCTTGTTGCCTCGTTGTCAAAGTCACAGTCTCTTTCATAGTAATTCTTAGTCAATTCCATTGACCAAGACAAATCTCACACACCTGGCAACCTTCCACCCGAGGCATTACAAAAAAAAGACACTATTCAACATCTTCACACACTCGCCACTCATATCCAACTAACTTGATGACTTCAAAAATAAGATCATGAGAAGAAATTTTAAAGATAAAAGACAACAAAATCAAAAAACTAAAGGGCTCACAAGTAGGATCCCTGCTGCACTCCACCAGAGAGCTGCAGTGACATTGAGGTGCCTACAGGGGGAGCAGGGAGAGAGAGCGTGTGATGCCGACAGGCATCCCCAGAACCCTCTCGCTCGCTCTCTACGAGTTGGGCGAGAAAGGCGTGCCCTCGTCGCTAGGTGTGGCCGTGTCGTCGCTAGGGTCCAAGCTGTCCTTGGGGCTCAGCGTGCTCTCGGACGGGGGCGGGGTGTCCTCCGAGCGGGGCGGGGTCAGATCCGTCGGGGACGGGCTCTTGGGGGAGCATTCTTGCGTGCCGTTGGACGTGGGCACCACGGCCTCGGTGACAGTGACAGCATCGACAGGCGTGGGGGGAGGGGTGGCGACGCAGGGGGCCGGCGCAGGAGTGCTGGTGGTCAGGGTGAGAGGGGGCAGGGCCCGCTCAGTAGGAGTGGGGGTCAGGGGCACCGCGGGGAGGCTGCTGCTGACGCGGGAGTTATGCATGAGACCCTCCCCTAGGGCGAGGGGCGAGTCACAGGGCGCCAGGGAGGGGGTCTTCTCCACCAGGCGCCACTGCATGATGCTGGTGTCCTTGCCACCGGTGGATATCAGATGGCTGTCGTTGTGCAGGAAGCTCACGTTGGTCACGTGGCTGCTGTGGGCGCTGTACTTGTGGCTCGGGGCCTTTGGAAGAGAGAAAGACACCCACAGGAAAAGGTTAGCGGTTCAGAGTTTGACACAGTTTTTCCGAGGCTACTGCACACATTTGAAACTTACATACCCCATAAAGGCCAACAAGGTAGGATGTTAAAACATTCAGTGGCAGTAGCATTAATAATTAATTTTTAATATAATAAAAAAAACTATTAGTTGTTCAGTTCTACTGTTAAAGAGCGATACTTTGCTAAATCTTTTTTTTGTTTTTGGGCCATCTTGAGCTTTACAAAGAAACTTTAAAGGAGCATTACTGTTGACATAGTGTCAGTCTCACTTTGGCTCTGGAGCAGGGGTACTGGAAGAGGTGCACTTTGCAGAAGTCGTCGGCCAGAGCGATGACTTTCCTGTGGTGGGACCTGATGAGGGCGTTGATGTCTGTTCCATCAGAACCCTCTGGCCACACACCTGTCAGAACGCACACACACACACACACACACACACACACACACACACACACACGTTTTTTTACATCGCACACATACAAAGTGTGAGCTGTTGACCTGGTGCATGGGGGAGGGAAGCGTATTAATATGGTTTCATTATGATAATAATGACATCCATGAAGGGAAGCTCACTTGTGGCACGGTGCCCAAATACACACGTGCACAGGTGTATATATAGCACGCTTGATCCTGATACCAACCAAAAACGTGGAAGCCTAGCACACAGGTGTAGGTGGCCCAGTCGATGTCCTTACACTCGGAGCGGTTACGGATGTACTTGCAGCCGTTTGGAATGTCCCCTGCAAACAAAGCAGTTACCCATTATGATTATTCTGAGAAACAAAGCAACATCTTTTCATGCAGATACAAATACAATATTCAGAGCACTGTATTCTTATTCAGTTTTAACAAGCTACATTGTATAATCCAAGTTTGGATCAGCAGGGCTCGCCATGTTATATGGTAATACTTAATACAGGGTATATTTTTGTATAAGTGCTCTGAGAGGAAGACTCACAGTAAAGGATTTCGTAGTCTCCTGAATTGGACATGATGAACTTGTTGTCGGGTGACCAGTCAAGGTGTGTGATGTAGCTGGAATGTCCCTGCAGCGAGCATTAAAACACATATATGAACATTATTTGACAAAGCAGAAATTGTTCATTTTGCTTCATTCAGAAAGTATTTGTCAACACCTCCTAAGACAGACGGAGGAGGTTAGGAGAGAAGACAAGAGTTTAGGAGAGAGGAGATGAGGAGACACGAGCTTAGGAGAGCAGAGATTTGCAGAGGAAAACTCGCGGGAGCTGATCATTTAGACATATTGAATAATCCTTTCTTCGACAATCTGACAACGCTTGGACGAAGCCCCACAAACTTGAAGTCTATTTGTCTCTCTTGGCAGTCTGTTAGTTGAATTTTTTTTCAGGTTTCCCGCCAACACGCACCACAACTCAGCTCACTACGCAGACAGGAATGCCTCCCAGCAGTGTAAAAACAAACGCGGCAGCTGCGACATTCCCCATCACACATACCTTCATGCAATTTCCCTTCCTCCCTCCCTCCCTCCCTCCCTCCCTCCCTTCCTTCCTTCCTTCCTTCCTTGTATTGCAAACTAAACAGACGATATCCAATGCAAACCAACAAAGACAGCAATGTACTTTCATCCACGTCTAGTAGAAATGTATATTTTGTTTATAACAAACACACATACACCCACACGTATTTACGACATAGTCACAGTTCCATGCAAGGAAGACCGAAGCCGTTTTGACGTGGCTGTGCTTCCAGACAGGGGCTCTGTCATCATGTGTTAACACTAATAACCCCCCCCCCCCCCTCTGCAGCCTGAAGAAGAGCAGCAGCAGCAGGCCATCTCACTCAAACTCGTTTATACTGGTTTTCACACGCCAGGCTCTTTTTGTGGGGAACTTCAATCAGTTTTGGGACGAGCTTTTAGAAATTTCGGGCACAAAGTACGCTATGAAGTGTGTGTGGTTGTGTGTCTGGGGAACTTTGTCAAATGCTCGTTGGGTGATTAATGCACCACAACGCAAGGAAGAACAGGGAGTAGACACGCACACGCACAGAAACGCCAAGACAGACAGCAAACGAGAGAATGTGAGACATTTGTGAAAAAGAGAACCATACAAAGCGAAGGAGACCCAGAGAAAGAGAGGGGAGAGGGAGAGGGGTGCCGTGGCAGGCAGAGGGGGAAGGAGACGGGCCGCGGCCGCAGCCAAAGCGGAGGCCGGCGAGGGTTTAAAACAACAGTGAGTGTGCTAACAGTGGAGTGATTCACTCACCGGTCCTGTGGGTGTGCTGTGTGTGTGTGTGTGTGTGTGTGTGTGTGTGTGTGTGTGTGTGTGTGTGTGTGTGTGTGTGTGTGTGTGTGTGTGTGTGTGTGTGTGTGTGTGTGTGTGTGTGTGTGTGTGTGTGTGTGTGTGTGTGTGTGTGGGTGTGGGTGTGCTGTGTGTGTGTGTGTGTCTACTAAGGTCAAGTCTAGTCTCCTGGTCATGCTTGGCAAACCTTTTACTCTACCCTGCTGTGACCACAGACCCCCTTGCCTCCGTAATTATCAGGCTCTCTTTATCGCTTTTCTTTCTCTTCGGTATACTTACCCTTTCTTTTAAGATATTTAATTTTTTTTTTCTTCTGTCTCTTTCTCCCTCACTATATCACTGGTCTTTCTATGTCTCTTTTTATTCTCCCTCTCTTGGATTCTTTCAGCCACTCTAGTTCCAAAAAGAAAAGATACAATCGTCTCACAGTGTGAAGGCAATCTTTTTTTACAGAAATAACATCTTGGAAAACGACTCCCCGAGAACCCCGTACAAACACGGCCGCCCCCGCGCTAACCGTATAAGTCCCTCTCGTATAAGTCACTTTAATGTGGTGTGTTATATGACCACGGTTAGCATATAACTAGCCCTGCTATTGCTACTTCACAGCTCCCTGTGCTGTGCTCCAAGGCTGGCTGGCTTTAAAGAACACACATGCAGACAAAGACACTATGTTCCCGTTCCCAAATTGAGCAGACGAACTATACACAAAGATGTGACCGCATAGGCTACGAACATGCACACACACACAGGCCAGGGAACTCACAGAGCATTTCCCGTATCGGCTGTACTTGCGGCCTTTATCCGACACGGTGTAGAGGTAAATAAAGTTGTCGTGGGATCCCACTGCCAGCAGGGTGCCATCTGAAAACACACAGAGAGAAAGAGAGAGAGAGGTAGGGAGAGAAAGAGAGAGAGAGAGCGAAAAAGAGGGGAGAGAGAGCGAGAGAGAGAAAGAGAGAGAGAGAGAGAGAGAGAGAGAGAGAGAGAGAGAGAGAGAGAGAGAGAGAGAGAGAGAGAAATGGTATGATGATAGGTGGCATGATTATAGGTCAACAAGGTTTCGCAAACCACACAATCCATCCATGCGTTTGTTCCAAATTAAACATACAGTAGACACTGACTGACAGATGTGTATAGCTTCTTAACAACAGGGCTTTGTAGTTTTGACTCCACCCACCTTTTGAGAAGCGCATGACTGACAGCTGCTCGTTGCCGTCGGTGTGAATGGCAACCAGATCCCTGGTCTCGGCATCCAGAGCGTACCACCTTGGAGGACACACACACACACACACACACACACACACACACACACACACACACACACACACACACACACACACACACACACACACACACACACACACACACACACACACACACACACACACACACACACACACACACACACGGTATTTCAGATATAGGCTTATAGGAATGGGCTGTATCTCTTGTATGTGTGTGGTTTTTGCCCGACGTACTTTCCAGAGTGGGTGCCGATGGCCACGACCGCCCCACTGGGATGGAAGTCTGCACAGTGGCCATGCTCCTGAGAGAGGAAGACAGGTAAGGGTAAGTAGGTACCTCCCCCCCAGTGAGAGAGGAAGACA
This sequence comes from Galaxias olidus, assembly GCA_026901105.3. Taxonomy (NCBI): domain Eukaryota; kingdom Metazoa; phylum Chordata; class Actinopteri; order Galaxiiformes; family Galaxiidae; genus Galaxias; species Galaxias olidus. Next base: position 47,759 of record JAPMUY010000438.1, on the reverse strand, counting down.
GGTGATGGTAAGTAGGTACCTCCCCCCCAGTGAGAGAGGAAGACAGTAAGGGTAAGTAGAGGTACCTCCCCCCAGTGCCTTCATCGGTTCATCCCTCTCCCTCCTCGTGCTACTATCAAATCATCAACACATCCATCCAGCCGCTCTACAAAATCTCTCCCTCCCAGCATCATCCATCCATCCATCCATCCATCCATCCATCCATCCATCCATCCATCCATACCACCTGTCAACCCCACCAAACAAACATCTCTCCCTTCCACAATCGTCCTCGATCCAACCCAACGGAGGACAGAACTAGACCCCCCCCCCTCCGTCCACTCACGTCCAGGAGTCGCGTCCATTCCAGGGAGTGGTCCACGGCGTTCCAGAGGCACACCTGGCGGTCCTGGGCACAGGTGAGGAACAGGTCCCGGTAGGGGTGCGAGGCCAGCCCCCACAGCTCGTCCGTGTGACCCTTTGGGAGGGGGGCAGAGCAGGCGTAGGGGTCAGGCGGTGGTGAGGAGAGACCAAAGGAGGACGAGCCCTCTACAAGACGTTAAGCATTCACTGAAGAGCATTTTCTCGCCCTGTCCTTGACCATTACTTACAACGCAGGCCTTCAGTTGATTCATCCTTTGTCAGTTTCTATTTCTTGTCTCCTATTCATGTCACACTTTGTGTTCTTCAACGACCCAATATTGTTACATAATATGCAAGTAAAAGTGTTATGAAAATATCACATCAATCTTTAGGAGACTTTCCTACTATACTTTCCTAGGATACTTTTTTTTACGATGGAAATGTGCTAGTGGTAATTTAGTAATTTAATCTCGAAATTAGGATTTAGGCATAAGCCTGCTATGACAGCTTGATACCGCAGAGGTGAGCCAGAATTCACTGTCAACGTAGTACGTGAGAAACCCTGCCAAGTCACCCTCAATAAATCGTCTTAAGAAAGGGTTGGACTCGTCGTAACAGGATCCTTGCTAGAACAAACGGGAGCCAAGTCTTGCGTTGGGGTCAGACGACTGGGGGGGGCATTGTGTTTAGAAGAGAGAAAGGTAAACCAAGGGCGCGGCTGGCAACCATAAGAAGGGGCGTCTTTCCTGAAGTGTTTAGACGAAGCTCTAATCGCTGGGAAAAGAAACGGGGCCGCGGCGCACCGGGCAGGTTTCCCACCGCCGTCCCGTGACTGGAAACGGCTCGCTCCCATCTCTCCGGCAGAGGCGGAATCGTTGGGGAATGGTATTTGAGGGGACTGGGGACTGGTATGCAGGGCACACCGCTAGCATGACTGGCAATCCACACATTTCTTTTGGGGGGGGGGGGGGGGGGGATGTTTAGTCTGGGATCTTAGCAGTCATCTGTCTTTGTGTGGAGGAATACTTCCCTTTGGACTGCTCCCAGAGCAATGGAATAAGGTGGCGGGAATTATAGATTTAGATTAGGTCCACCTAATTGTTCTTCCTATCAGTAAATGTTTCTCACCTGGACCTCCACCTGGAAGCCATCGTTGAACGTCCCCCTCAGGATGAAGTTACGGGAGGTGCCCACCAGAAACTGCTCCCCCTTGCCCTCTGCAACAGCACGGATAGTTCCATACTGGTCAGGGACCTGCAAGACAACCATTACACACACACACACACACACACACACACACACACACACACACACACACACACACACACACACACACACACACACACACACACACACACACACACACACACACTCTCACTCTCTCTTACTCTGACGGAAGGTGATCTATGCAAGTGCTTCCCCGAAGAGCTCTTTCGTAAGAAAGCGTCTGTATGTTCCTAAGAAGCTGTCACACCCACCCCCCACCCCCATTGTGTTTATATCACTATGCTGCAAACACACGTTGCAGAGGGTGTTTTGACGGTGTGCTGGCCCTCGTACCTCGATCTCTCTCTCGGGGTTGAGGTTGTGGTCCCAGAGGATGACCCGGTGGTCTTTGCCCCCGCCGGTGAGCAGCGTTCCGTTCCTCATCTGACACAGAGTGAACACGCTGCCGTCGTGAGCCTTCTTGATCTGACGACTGATCTGGAACGCACCTAGACGGGAGGGGGAGGAGAGGAGGAGGAGAAAAATGAAGGAATGAGCGAGCGAGGGCGTAAGGGAGGGAGCAACGCCAGAGTCTTAAAACGGTTTCGGAGAGGGGATTTCTGGGAACAGGATACCACAAATACTTCACATTCACTCTGGTTTCCGTGCCACAGGCCCGCAGGCCAGCACTTGCTCACAGGAGCAATAGGGTGTCTGTGTGTGTGTGAGTGTGCGCGCACGCTAGTAATTGAATATGGTTCAGAGTGGCACAGAGCGTGTGTTTATGTACTTAGTTGAACATCTCTGCGTTTTTGTGTCAAGTGTTGATAGATTGCCTGAATACCTTAATATAATAAGGTCGCCTGTAATACTAGCGAACGATTTAGAAGCAGCACACACACACACACACACACACACACACACACACACACACACACACACACACACACACACACACACACACACACACACACCACAATATCTAAAGTGCTTTGGAACAAAACAAAAGGGAACATACTGGAACACCTTAGCAACTACGGCATTACCTAGAGAAACAATAACCAAAAAATAATCATAAATTCAGCTGCAACTACTGGAAAAACAAGTCTAAATTGGGACTGAAATTCAAACCTAGTGTGTGAAGTGAGCCTGAGAGTCATAAGACAGGAAGAGAAAGCCAGGAAGGGAGGGAAAACGTTTGCAGGGACAATGTGCCCATGCCTCGCTTTCTCTCTCTGGAACTAGCCCGAACGTTATCCCTGCAGACCCGCTGCTCAGACATAGATGTTGTCAACCTCGACACCTACCTACACACACGCACACGCACGCACGCACGCACGCACGCACGCACGCATGCACGCACGCATGCACGCACGCACGCACGCATATATTGTGTTTAGTGGGTTCAAACCATATACTTAGAATACAATGGGTTATATTAGGTTTCCTGTCCTGTACTTTGTAATGACACAGCTGCTGCAGCACCTGCAATTTCCCCCCAGGATTAACAAAGTGCTATCTCACCTTATCTTGTACACACACGCGTACCAGCGCTCGCGCCATGTGCTTCACGTGCACGCGCACACACAGACGCCCACATGCACAAACACATACACTCCGTACACCGACGGGTTTCTTTTTCTTTGGCTGTGTTCCCTTGCACTAGTTAGACATAAAGAGATTAAAAGTGGATCCCTGGCATGATGCCCCCCCCCGCCCCCCTCTCTCTCTGGTCCTGTACATCCAGTTCCACGGCGTGCCAGCCTAAACCATTACTGCTCGCTCGCCAACCCTTCCCTTCCCCTGAGGCACGGGGCCTTTGCCAACACTCACAGAGCACCCTTCCACTCCTCTTTCTCCATTTTCCTCGCAAAAATCCCCGCTGTTGTAATAATAGGTGTAGGTACGCTAGCGCAGAGCGTGCCAGGAGGGTTTACAGGATCAGGTTCGATGTAATTTACGTGGTCAGGTGTGGGTGGGGGCTGTGGTTTTCGTGAAAGAAATAAAAACAACCGCCTTTTTATCTAAACCCCTTTCACGTTCCTTGAATAAATATATGACACACTGCAACAAAGACATTAAAACGACACGCAGCAACAAAGAACTTAATCCAAACATCCCCGTGTGCGTCTAGATTTGAATTTGACTTCCCACTTGATCTATTTATACGTGCCATTCACCTATATGTCAGGGTTTTCCCCTCCTCAACCTGCTCTGTTAACCAGCACACAGTTGAAAGCGCATCTTCGTTACACCATGAATATATCACCCAGTTCAGGTTAGTTTCACGGTTAAGCAGTGCGAGAGGCCGGGTGCGTTGGATTTACCTTTGGGGCCCTTCCCGGGGGCCGGCTCGGCTGTACTTCGGCTCCACACCAGCATGATGCCCCCAGAGTCCCCGGCCAAGATGTCCCCGTTGCTCAGGAAGGCCAGGCACTGAACAAACTTTGGCTTCTCGTATTTCTGAAAGAAGCAACCATCATAGTTATCACAATACCCACGACCTCATTGTGATTGTATTTTTTTTTGCATTGTATTATATAATACAAAATATGCTGTCATAATACTATAAGAAATAGTGAACTAACGGCAAATTTTGTAAAGTGAATTTACAAACTATTTGACTGCTATGACTGTTGAGCTATGCAGTGGGTTTGCCACTTCACAGACATTCATTTACAAGGACAGACAGATCGATAGGGGATCCCAGTTATTTTCTCAGTTTACCCCAAAGATGCCCTGCTTGCGGGCCAGAGACGTGCCACTCCAGGTCCAGAAGAAGATGTGAGACTTGCCACAGGTCACGATGGTGTTGGCGTCGGTGGGGTGGAACTCCACCGCCAGCACCACCTCATTGGTGGTCTGGAGCCAGGGGCGGCAGGAAGGAGAGAGGGAGCAGCATGAGGACCAGGATGTACGATGAAAATATAAACACAATATAGCAACTCGTTTCAACATCAATATAATTTAAGCTTTAAGTGTAAACATGGTCATTATATGAAAGCTACAATGCTGAAATTACATGAAAAAACATATAGTATCTATATTTCACAAATTTTTATGAGAAAATGTCTCCTAGCCTTTAGGTTTAGAATACATTTACTGAATCCTAACGACAACAAAAAAACGTCATGTACATGGGACAAACTAGCCACAGAAGTACAGCATCTAACTAGTAACGGCACAGGGATTACCTTGATCTCCGCTATCTTTGACTTCTTCTGCCAGTCCCAGACAGTCAACATGTGGTCGTTGCAATCATCGATGACACTCAGGTGTTGTCCTGAGTCCTGGAAATGCGGGAAGAAAAAGGACCCCACGAGTCAGCGAGTTCTGTCATGACCGTGATAAATCTTACTGACGGGAGGCTAACACAAAGCAAATTGGGGGCCAGGCTATTTTATGTTTCTGACAATGTAATATAATTAACAATGGCGCTGGTTATCAAACACAAATGAGCTCTGAAGACTAAATGGGTCCTGACACTTTGTGGCTTGACCTAACATTGTTCTGTCTAATTCCCAATGCCGGCCCGGAATTAATTAATATCCTGCTGTGACACAAACAAAGAATAAGTCAATAACTGCTGGGCGGCATCATCATATAGTATGGATAAACATCTGAAACGGGAAGGTGCTGTCCATCTCGAGTATCACGGCACAAACAATGGCCTTAGTTAGAGACATCCCATGACTCAATACGCACGGAGGACTTTTGATAACAGGAGAGGATAACGGTTAACCTGAATGACACTGGCTTGTGGTTTGGTCAGGGTTTCTGGGAAGGTAATATTATTTGTTTACTTGTTAACAGTACAGAGTGTGTGTGTGTGTGTGTGTGTGTGTGTGTGTGTGTGTGTGTGTGTGTGAGGACATAACTCCTGTCAGTGAAACAGCTACCCTGGTTAACTTGAGAAAATAGCTGTTCCAAGTGCCTTGACAGCCAAATCTCCAATTAACCTATTGGAAACTAATTTCTGAGGATGTCACCTGAGACCCAAGTGTGCGTGCCAGGAGAGAAACAAACCTTCCCATGTCAAAGCAGCTGGAATGCACTCAATGCAGACAGGGGGAGAGGGAAGGGGGGGACAAGCGGAGGCAGTGTAAACGAGCCCTGATTAGTGTGTGTATGAGGTATTCACCACTACACTGGGAGCCCCTCCTCATCACCCGATAACACAAAGGGAGGCCCATCCAGACCCTCGGCAAACAATCGTTTACTGTCTGGGTCTGGAGATCTGTCCAGTAGCAGGTAAACCCCTGACAGTGAAATACTCACAATACATATAAACTTGTCACTATATGTGTAGCTGTTGTGAATTGAGCATGGCATCGTCACGAAATCCTGAAAATCAAAAGTGACAAAACGTGCCCCTGGATTATGCCAGAAGGGATAGTGTATCGCCTTGCAATCTTTGTTCCTCTTCACCTGTTCACTCAGCATAATGGGAAAGTTCATGACAAGCGTTTATGTTAAAAACAAAAAGTGCATTCAGAGTGAATTAGAAACACTGCGTGTCACTCACAACCTATGATCAAATAGAATACAACTGTGGGTTGGACCATTAAAGGGATACTTTTCTTAAACAACATATGTTATTCTATAAATTAAGTATATTGAACCAGTTCAGGTCATAGGCCACCGGCATTTATATGGTTAATTCATTGTACACCACAATACCCATAGATCATTGTGCGAATCAAGCTTAGAACCAGCCTAGAACCAGCCTAGAACGCTCTCCCCTTGGCTGAAAATGGTGGTAATAAAAAAAAATTCAGGAGAACCCCCCCGATGACGCAATAGAGAGTCATTTTCTCAACTCGTTTGACATTCTGCTGTTTGACAGCGAAATGATAAATGGCGAAACACAGTTTAAAACACAACATTGGTATCTGATGAAAAACATATCAAAAGATCAAAAATGGGTGAACTATCGCTTGAAGTACACTTGTCTGTATACTCACAGCTTTGGAGAAGGCGAGGGAGCCCACCCCTCTCTCGAAGGTGCCCATCCCTATGACCTGCAGGGTGGACAGGCTGACAGAGTCCCACACCCTCACATGGGGCTGCAGGGGCTGCAGGGAGACAAGAAGCACACGGCACCTTCAACTTCACACGTAAGATTCGTTTTTCAAGGTTTGTCCAAGACCGGTAAAAAAAAAAAACTCCAAAATGGCTATTTATCAGACGGACTGCGCCTTTTTGAACAGATAGTCAGCCCATAAGACAGCATGCCTGGCTGCCTGTCTGACTAGCTGAACATCTTGACTAACAGATAGACAATCCCTATAGCCCCGGGGGTAACCTGTGCCAGTTGGGTTAAAGGAACTGGTATGGCATGTTAGGGCTGTGACAGCACTCAAAAGATAATGACTGGGATTAGTTTCCAGATGATAATTTTCTCGAAAAGGGAAAACACACGGCGCTCCGGCCTACAGCATGTGTCGAGCTGTCAAACACTAAATAGGAGGCGAATGTGCAGAGGTAAGCAGAGCTATATAGACACAAGAACAGACAAGAGTGCACACAGGGATCAAGAACATATAGATTTTTTCGAAACGCTAAACATTCTTTGTGGTTTGGCACGTCAAGCTGAAACTGGAACAGCTAAACAGTACAGACTGCCAGGGCCAAAAATTGGGTCTTTTTTTGGAGGGTTAAGGGAACCAAAGGGTTAACGAAAGCAGCCATGTCGGCTTGGGGCAGATGTGCGGTGTTTGCTGGCGAGCTACGTTTGTCTCTCTTCCTGGATGGGCGGCGTCTCACCCGTCCGTCCTTGTCCACTCCAGCGATCTGTCCCGTGGCGATGCGGATCTTATCCGGGTGAACCGCCAGGCTATGGAGAGAAGGAGAGAGCGATGAGTGAACAGAAAAAGGCCATACCTCCGTACAAAATAACAAAGTGAATCTACATCTATCAACGAAGGGGAAACCGGGGGTGAAGTTTCTTTCGAAGGAATATGTTACGTACGTCTTGTCGCTATGAGCGAGCGTAGGTGTAGCGTTACTTTATTTAAAGCGTGAAACGCACGCCTCATTGGCAATGTGCTCGATGCATTTCCCTATCGGTGTCGGCGGCGTTTCTCACACCAAGCAAACACGGACGTCGGGGCCAAGTCTCTGGTATCGCACCAGCTTATTTGACTGTCTAAACACGGCAGAGACCTTGTTTGCATGGCCATTTCCATCCCCTTGCTCATCGCCCAGGAGTCCCGGAGCAGGAGAGCGGCCTGCTGCACGACGGTGCCACAACACGTCACCGAGACATGAGGTAGCACAGGGTAGACCAGTGTTTGTTTCACCTAGTTTCGAACGAGACGGTTAGAACCATATTTAGGCTGTCACACAGGGAAGCTAGAGTATATACCAAGGCGGCAGATCATTTGTCCAAAAATAAATATCGCTTCCTTAGGTCAACAACAAAAAAAACAAGTCCTTACGGCACGTCAACACAAACTGCTACACAGTCTGTTTCGCTGTGTTTGCCCACCTTAAGGTCAGTCCACTAAATGACTATATGACCAACACAAACACTATAAAGAGGAATGAGGAACCACATGGAAATGTGACGGGACGATTCTCTTTGGTTCTTTCATGCTTCCTGGCAGTATGCAAAACAAAATGTACCACTGTGCTTTGATGGGCAGCGTCATTCCACTCGGTCCTATGCCAAACATTTAAAGCCCTCTCGGCTCAGAGCGACCGTGTCAAGGATCAGCTCCAGTTCAAACTCAAAACAGAAACAACCGGGGTCACTTTTTCTGGAAAAACAATCTTGAAAATAATGTCACAAATGGACCTAAACATAGGCTACTATACTCAAGCCCTAACCCGACACACTCACACTCACACTCACACTCACACTCACACTCACACTCACACTCACCACTTGACACAGTCGGTGTGTCCTAGGTAGTGGCGCTGCGTCCTCTCCTCGTAGTTGAAGAGCACCACCACGGAGGCTACAAAGTAGACGATCTCCCCCGTGGGCAGCAGGTACACGTTGGCTCGGCAGTCGCGGCCCTTGTAGCCGTATCTAAGAAGCTCTGGGTCAAGGACATGGTACTGGGCTAAAGGACGGTTTTCTGACAACACACATTGACAAAATAAAAAAATATCACATTGATTTTGTTTTCCATGTGAACTAGAAACAAAAAACTGACAAAGACAAATAGACTAACCCTAGAATCATATACAATATCATTGGGAGGTTTCTATGAGGAAAACAACCGATGCCTGAATATGATCCACAACGGATTAAAGACAGCAGAGGAGGCACACAGACATGAAAAGAGGCACACGGGACTAGACATAGCCTGGCCTGGCCCGGCCTGGCCCGGCCCGGAGCGGCTCGCTAGGGAAGGATACACCCATTCCAGTTTGAGCCTCTCGGGGGGCAGCTCTGTGCGGACGTCCTCATAGTTCTTCACGTCCGCGGGGATGAACATGGTGATGGGCCGACCGCGCATGAACATCTTGATGTAGTCGCCCTCTGCCCGCCAGAGAGAGAGAGAGAAAGAGAGAGAGAGAGGGAGGACCAAAAGAAAAATGCTTTATTTTTATATAAATCTTATCAACCCAAGACCCAACCACTTTAATACTTCAGAGTTAATCAAGGAGCCGGACTTTTTATTTAGGTCATTACTTCGTGTTTCTGAGAAATCTGTAAAACACTCTACAAGTAAACATATTACTTATTGATTCAAAATAATAAGTCTGAAATGTGGGTATGGGAGCTTTCCCCTATCAGCAGCCTTAACACTGACGCTCTGCTATGGAGCCACGTCCTTGGACCCACCGCCGGCCTTAACAGGACCGTGGCCTAACCGCAGCACACGTCTCTGAATACTGGGCCGAGACACCACCGGGTCAGACCGGTCTCCCCCACGCCAGGCGAGGTGGACCAGCTGAGACGGAGAGAGTTGCACTCTGGTTCAGCTTCACAAGTGCAACGGGGTGTATTCAACCCCCTGACGCACGAGAGCGTTGAGTGTGAGAAAACAAGCTCGTTTGTGACTAATATTAAAAACAGCCTTTTTATTAGTCTGAGGCCACGCATGCTTTCCACTCATCTTTGGGGATGAGATCCAGACAGAGAGAGAGAGAGAGAGAGAGAGAGAGAGAGAGAGAGAGAGAGAGAGAGAGAGACACACAGAGAGAGAGACACACAGAGAGAGAGAGAAAGAGAGAGAAACGGGTAGGGAGGGAGGAAGTGAGACAGATGGACGGATAAACGATCAAAACAGCTAAAAAGCGCGTGGGTTCGTGCAGAAGAGCAAAAGCAGTGAGTCAGCAACCTCATACCCAGCTGAAGAACTTCATAGGAGAGAGAGAGAGAGAGAGAGAGAGAGAGAACAAGACAGAGAGACAGAGAGAAAGAGAGAGAGAACTAGGGAGAAATGAGAAGCTAGTGACAGACAAGACAATGATAGGGTGAGCCAGACGGAGAGAGCAGTGGTCAGCAGTCATTCTAATGAAATTCCTTCCTCGCATGCCCAAAATCCTTCCGGGAAAAGGCCCACGGTTCCCGATAGCTCCGTCTCAAATGGCCCACAATCTTCCCAGCAAATTGCATTAAGAGTCCCCAGCCAACCATCTCGGTAACAAATCACATTCCCCCCACCTCCCCCCCCGGCCTCGGGGCGACTTGCTGGAGTCAAGACGCACCGTCCTTGCCAGCAAGACGTCTCGTGTCCGCGGGCGGGGCTTTCGGGGCGGGGCTTTCGGGGCGTAGCCCCTTCTCGCCCTCCTCCCCGTGGGGGCAATAAGGCCAGGGAAAGAGGTATGGCGGGGGTTTGAGGAAGCAATGTCGGACATGTGCAGCAAAAATTAAAACAAAGAACCAGAAGCGATTAGACAAATAGAAAGATGAGTTCGACAGCCAGAGAGCGGAGAAAGACAGGAGGGGGGGGGAGAAGAGTGCTTAGGTTGCTCGTTTGGGTTGCAGCTAGCTGGCGCGGTGCTGTGCAGGGGGGCATGACTTACCTGCTTGGCTGTTTTTCTCGCGGGTTGACATTTTGGCTGGTTGTGAGACAGAAACAACGTCACTGACTGACACACACACACACACAGACAGAGACAGACCGTCTCCACGGCGACAAGAGACGGCACTATGACTGTAACGGTGAGTAACACCGCTAACACACGGCATCTCAAACAACACAGCATTTTATCAAAACCCAATCCCAGGCTCTTGTTTTGGTGTCAATGAGGGCCTCAATACAACATTTTCCTAACTACGTTTGTGATGTGGATGAGAAACGATGATGAGAAGATCATGAGAAACAATGGCGACGGCATCCTCCTTACCTTGGCTGATGACTGGGTCTTTATGCCTGAAGGGTGAGGTGAGAAAGCACTTACTTTAGTGTACACTCAAAACCAAACCTGTGTGAGTGTGTGGTTATGTACATTCTTACAAATATAACGTTTAAATACATTAATCTCTGGACTATGTGTGTGTGTGTGTGTGTGTGTGTGTGTGTGTGTGTGTGTGCATTATTATAATGTAATAGTAAAGTATAATGTCTGTATACATTAATCTCTTGACTGTGTGTGTCCGTCTCATTACATATACGTGAGAGTGTGTGTGTGTGTGTGTGTATGTGAGTATGTGTGCGTGTGCGGTGCCCCTCACTTGTCGGCGTTCTTGGCCGACTTGGCCAGCAGCTTGGAGGTGGAGGCGGCCTTCACCAGTTTGCTCCGGCTCTCGTCGCCGCTCTCCCACGTGCTGCTCTGCGAGCGCTCCATGCCTGTGCCCCGCTTGGCGCTGTGGCCCCGGCTAACCGCACAGAAAACACAAAAGGCAAGGGAGAGCCAGTCAGTGGGGCCCTACGGCAGAGCAGGAGGGACAAAAGGCACCAGAAAAATGGGGAGCTAAGGGAGTAGAGAGTGGTGCAGAAAGGGGGTGCAGAGTGCCATGGCCGTTCTGGAGGTTCCATTTTGTTACTCGTGTCATGTTTTGGAGTCTTAATGATTTACTGAGTTGAAAATACAATGAGGTGTTTAATCGCAAGGTTTTTCCATTGCATTACCACGCGTGACACACCGTGACAAAACGTTTCCATAAATTGAACCGTATCATTACATTGTTGTTAGTAAGTTAAATTGAATTTAAAGTATTGAATTAAAACTGGAACTTTCCATTGCCCATGGAAAGAAACTGCACGACTCTTTTTGCGTTATCAAAGCCCTGAAAGAGCGAGCACACACACACACACACACACAGACACACAGACACACAGACACACAGACACACAGACACACAGACACACAGACACACACACACAAACAGCTTCATTCAGTGAAACCAGAGTGAGTTGAAGGTTCCACAGACGGGAAATTCCATGCACGCCGCTGTAGCCGGATGCGCGGGGAGGAAGAGGGGTTAACACACACAGACACAGGCCGGCTGAGAAACTCAAGGCCCAGGCACGGGGGAAAACAGCGCAGGCCGTAAAAGCTAAGAGCCACACTGTTAGTCAAGTCAACAGAAAACGTCGACTGGAGAAGAGGCTGAGGACAGTGGAGAACCACCTACTGCTGCACACACCACAGGGGGAAAGAGAAGAAAAGAGAAATAAAGATTGTGTGAGTGTTCAAAACCTTCCCAATGAGAAACTGCGACAAGGAAATGGGTTAATATCCAGAGCGGTAGCACACAGACGCCGCATGTCTGGTCTCGGGATCACCTTCGCACACGGGGGGGCTTTACCGGCCTCAGCCAATAGGGGGCACTGGAAACAATGGATTTAATAGGACCGCTAGCGGAACCGTTTGGAAACCCTCAGAGCCACTTCTAGCTTCAGTCCCAGACACACTTGATGTTTTTCCCCTTATTCACTTAGTTACTTAGCATATGATTTTAGCACGTCACAGTAGAGGTCGAAATCTATCAATTAGATAGATATTTAAAGGATCTCAAAAAATAAAAATAAAAAAAATAAAAAGTCACTTGATTCTGCACGCATTTGTTTGAATTGTCACACCTGCCAGCTTTTTGAACACAAGAAAGCACACCTATTGCTTTTGGGTAGGATAACTGTAATCCGATCTGAAGCCATTCAGGAACCCTTTACATAAACACACACACACACACACACACACACACACACACACACATACATACACACACAGCACTGAAAAGTGGGCATATGCTACAAGGAAGTATGGACACGAGGGAGGAGGAGGAGGAGCAGGGTTGTACTATAAAATGATCCTATAAAAAGAAGAGGTGAATGTCAGGGAGTGAGAGAGAGATTGGGCGTAATAATGTAGCGTGGGTCCGTTGCACTGGCCCTAATAAAGGGGCCCTATTGTGCTTTCTGGGTTTTTGCCTTTCCTTCAGTATGTTAAATAGCTTTTTGTGCATGTAAAAGGTCTAAAAAGTTACAAAGCCCATAGTATTTGCAACCACCACCTAGCGGTTGTTTGGCACACCCTCAAACAGAGCCAGTCAGCAAGAAGGATGGGAATTTTGGATAGTGGTTTCGCCATGACGAGAAAACGCTGTTTTCGTCAGTGCAAAGGCAAATTCCCTGTTGGCCAGCTGACAAATCAGAGCAGACTGCGCTCGTCGGGAGGGGGGCCTTAAAGAGACAGGAGCTAAAACGGAGCGTTTCAGACAGAGGGTGAACAGAGGTGCTGCAGACCCAGGCAGTTTGGAAAAAATTCATTGTTTATTAAACATTAATACGCGTAAACTTATTCTAGTAGAACTCCTAAATCAAGGTATGAACCTGAAAATGAGCATAATAGGGCCCTCTTTAATGGCCCCAGTCAAGTGAGTGCCAACGGAGGCCCACTTGGACCTCGAGAGAAGGGAGTTCTTTTGGAAACAGTCAGTCCCCCAGCACTGGTGGAGATGGATAAAAGTACTTTGACTCTGTAAAGATCCGTATTTGATATTGAGTAGACACACACACAGACACGCACACACACACACACACACACACACACACACACACACACACACACACACACACACACACACACACACACACACACACACACACACACACACACACACACACACAGACACACACAAAGTGAATTACTAGCAGATGAGATGGCTAGCTAATGTGCTTGGCATGACCCTGGCCTTGGCCCTGACTAATACGACTACAGCCAAACTAATAGACGGGAGCTCCAAAAGACTTTCCTTCGTAAAACAAATATATAGTTATGCATGAGCGTGTGTGCATGTGAGCGTGCGTGTTTCTGAGGATAGATCGGACAACTGTGTGTGTGTGTGTGTGTGTGTGCCCCTACCGATGCATAACACAGCTGGCTCCTGACAGAAAAGACCTCCTAGATTCCAAATGATACAGTGAGAGGGCTCGTAGAGCGACGGATGGGTGCAAAGGGGACATCTGCAAACCATTCCTCTCCTCTCGGGCTTTCTCTGCCCCCAAAGGCTTGGCAGCCACCGCTGGGCCCAAGGCTAAGTCAACCATGAAGAAAAGACCTGATTTAAGGCTTACTTCTTCTTGAGGCGTTTCATTCCGAAATGTGAAAATGTAGCTCTGATAAATTTCAAACTACTCATGGCATATTTGGAGAAAATATTAGCCATTTTCATTTACCCTCTGAAGAAAATACTAAAATGTCAATAAGCCAACCCTTAAATTCCCCTCTCAAATGGATAGCCTTGATCCCAGTTTGACTAGGTACGAAAAAAAAATAAAAAAAAAATAAATGAAAGGAATTGATATTAGTACAGTGGCGTAGTAGATAAGTCCGTAACCTAGGCAACCCATCCAAACCACGACTCAGCTCAAAGACACCAGTCAGTTAAGTCAGTACATTCAAAGCTTTGGCAGAAGCTTTTGCACAGCAAAAGAGGAAGAAGAGAGATTAGTGTTAGCATGGAGTCATGGAGGGGGGGTGGAGGGATAAGGGTGGGGGGGCACACTGTGGAACCTTTTGGTCGGGGAAGGGCCTTTGCTGCTGTCGACGGCCGGCCTCGGGACAGGGGGGTGGGGGGACGGGGAAGGGGAGGGGGCCGGCAGGGGGCTGGTGGCGGCCGAGGACGAGGAGGCGGCTCGGTCACTGGCCGCCCCCGCCGCCGGCTCCTCCTTCTCCTTGATGCCCTCCATCTGGGGCCGCGCCTCCTTCCTCCGCTCGGTGCCGCTGTGGACACAAGCCGGTGCAGGTTAGACCCTATGGGTAAACGCAGCCCTCTGGAGCACTCTCAGCGTGCCCCGGCCTACTGCTTGGAGAAAAAACACTGCACCCTGGAGTCACAGGCTAGGGAAAAACAACAACAGGGGTGAGGCTGGGGAATAAAAGCACGTGACTGTCACGTCATTGTCCTGAGGGCAGCACCGGGGTCCTTTATGTCTCAGATGAAATCACTGAAAGGCTTAAAGAAAAGGTCAACAAAAAGGCACACTTCGGTTGTTATGGCATCAATAATCTCATCCTAACTAACAGAAAGGTCTGTTTATTATCGTACATATGTGTGCTGTATGTGCGACTGTTTGCCTTTGTGTGTGTACTGTGTCTTTCTAAACACGGGAAAGAGTGTGTGTGTGTGTGTGTGTGTGTGTGTGTGTGTGTGTGTGTGTGTGTGTGTGTGTGTCTGGCCGAGCAGTACCTCTTGGCTGCGGAGGAGAAGGTCTCCTTCTTGGCGACGGACACCGAGGCAGATTCTCTGCCCGTGGACCTGCGGCTGCCTGAGCCGCCGTTAGCGATGCAGGACAGCGAGTAGGCCTCGCGCAGAGGGGTCTGGCCTGGAGGGGGCAGGAGAGAACAGAGGGATCTTTGACATCGCTACCATTTAGCACCGGCACGGTGAACACAACCCGGTGAATTTTGTGACCAACCAACTGTACCATTATTTGCTGTGTGTGGCCAGTGAGAGAGAGTGCTAACCACAGGGGAAATGTTTCCCACATTTAGGAAAGGCTTCTAGTTACAGTTATGAAAGGGACATTTAGAACCACCGTTTGAGATTTGTCAGAACAGCAACGTAAATCATTAATCAAATCAATTATAAATAAAAGGTCAAATTTTCAAGGTGTCTACATGACCGTAACTTGTAATGTTTTCCGATGGCTGGAAAGAGGGGTGCCAGCATATCTCTAAATATAGCCTACATCATTATCTAAATATATATCCATTCAATAAATCTAACTGCCTCTCAAAACAGCATGGAAAGAAAAGATTGACCTGACAACTGAGACAAGGAAAGAAGGGTGTGTGTGTGTGTGTGTGGGTGTGTGTGTGTGTTTAGAGTCTAATCCACTCTATTGTCCTTCTTCACAAAGACACGTCGGATCAGTGCGCTCAACCCTCCTCACCCACCAGACGGCCTAATTGGATAATCAGGGAGCAGGGAGCCTAAGAGACGGCCCTCTCATTGGGCTAAAGCATCGCGGAACAATGGGACGAGCGCACGCACACACGCACACGCACACGCACACACGCACACACACACACACACAGGATTAAGTGGGAGTTGGCCTAAACCAAGCGTGTCAATAAAGGTTCAAGTGATGGTTGCGGTTGACTTGGAGAGGACCATCGACTGTTTGCTCATGGTTTGTGTCAGAATAACCTGTACGAGGGAGCGTATGCTAGTGTGTTTGAGGGTGTATACGTGTGTGTTTAATGTGCGCGTATGAAGGTGTGTGTCTGCGTGAGGTCGTGTGTGTGCATGAGGTTTGGTGTGTGCATGACGGTGTGTGCATGGATGAGGAGTGTGTCCATATGAGAAGTGTTTGTGTGTGTCTGCATAAGTGTGTGTGTGCGTTTGGCTGCGTGTGTGTGTGTGTGTGTGTGTGTGTGTGTGTGTGTGTGTGCGTGCGTGCGTTGTGCGGTGTCCCAGGGGGGAAGTCTGATCCCATCTCAGTCGACACGTGGCCCAGTTTCACACTCCATTACCCAGGAGCAGAAGCCCTCGCAGCAGGCTGCATGGTGGTCGGCCTAGAGGGGTGCCCGGCCCTCTGCTTTGAAATCAGACTAAAAAGGGGGAACGGAGGGAGGGAGGGGCACGTGCATCCACACTGTGTGCACTGGTGTGTGTGTTTTCCAATCCAACTTCATTTCCAATTCCCAATCCCAACTTCAGAGCAACAAATTAAATGACAAAACTGTTCAAAACCGGGACATTGAGACATTCATCGGAGCAAGCAGAACAGTCAGCCTGAAACATTTATCCCAGGTCTCATCACTTTAACAAGAGACATGCACTCTCTTCACATGTAACATGTCAGCTGATCAATGAACGAGTCTCTTCTTTAGACTGACCGTGCATTCTGCCAGCCCTCGTCTGAACCGGCCGGTCACTCAGAATGTGTCCAACGAATCGGTTCGGTCAATGGATGACCGTCAGTCAATCAATACTGACATCGTTCATCATGTAAAAAGCGTTTGGATGACTTCTGACCTCAGCCTTCCCCTGTGTGATGGACGGTCTATTTAATTAGGCTTAGCTATAGGATAAATTGCATCCACACAAACACACACACACACACACACACCTTTCTTTCTTTTCTGGGTCAGCGGTTAAAGATAAAGAGAGGGGGGGGGGGGGGGGGGGGTTAAGAAGTGGAAAATGGAACCACGTTCAAAAAGAAAAAGAGCTTGTGCGCAACGACTCCATCCAACAAGCCAGGCTAGAGAATCGACGTGAGGAATGCAAGACCGTGAACCGAAATAGCAGGAAAAGGGGGAAAGAAAAGAGGGGCTCCAAAATTGTTGGCAAACGGAGCCAAAGGGGAGCTAGAAGAGGCCTTTTTTAGGGGGAGCTATAGGAGTCAGAAACCTCTTGGTGTGTGTGTGTGTGTGTGTGTGACACATAGGAGGAAACGACTATCTGAAACGGGATCGTTCTCTTGGTTCCGCATTAACTAGTTGACCTGAGCAGGAAGACCACGCCACACAGATAGGCGATATTATGGGGGCCAATGCGACGGGCCACCATAAAACCTGTGAATAACCTCGAGACCACTACGCAGTGGCAATGCCAGAGGAGTGGGCTGACTCCACGGTAAGGGACAGTGCGGAGCTGTGGGAGGACGGCCAGGGGTCGTTGCCATGGGGACGACATTCGGCGGGCAACAGAGTCGTAACGAGTTAACGAGGACGACAAAGGGATGGACTGACCGGATCGAGGATGAATGGATGAATAGACAGAGGACGGGAGGATAGGGAGGGAGGGAGGGAGGGAGAAAAGGAAGGAGAGAAAGAGGGAGGGTAACAAAGTTAAGGGGAAGTCAAAGCAAATCAAATAAGATGGCTTCCACTGGCTGTGCCATGCCTGCACTGCTTCAGAGTGAGCAGAGCGCTGGTCTGCATCTAAACCTTCAGAGAAGCTTGGCAAGAGGACTCAGCCAACCGTGGAAAGATTTTTTTCATAAGTCCTTATAGTTAAGTGGCCACTTTTCTATAGGTATTGTCAGGCATATTATGGCCTATGCACATTTCATATTTCCCCAAATTCCTCTGGTGGCCCATGGTGTCATTCCGCAGGCGAGATATTTCCCAGAGCCAGCCTTTCACATGACCAGTCAGTAATTGGCTCTGTTGGAACGCCAGGACCGGACTGCACAGCGGCCACACTAGCACATTGTGGAGGCAGTCGACCGGCGCTAAAAATTTGGCGTATGCCTGCCCCCCCCCCCCCCCCCACACACACACAACACACACACACAAGTAATTATGCACAGTCGAGCGCATTCACACACACACACACACACACACACACACACACACACACACACACACACACACACACACACACAACCCCTCTTGTGCGCCCCGTGCGTGATCGCACGCCACAGACGGAGCGAGGGCGGTTACTTCGTGCTGATCAGGCAGCCTGGGTCTGGAGCCCCTTAGGCAGGCAGGAGGGTGGGTAGAGAAGTGTGGTCCCAAGGAAGAAAAGGGCCACAACCGCAGACAAACACACACGGGCAAAGCGGCCCTTATTTGACAGAAGTAACTAGCTACGACCTGCTATGAATTACGTTTTAAAAAACAACATCAGGGTCTGCAGTGACAATTTTGGTCAATTTCGGCCAAAAGCCGCAAGACAAAGAAAGTTTGAATAAGAGCAATCGATCAAACGTCATCTCTCTGTGCGGTCATACTATTATTATTATTTACATGCAGCTTATTACACATTATTCAGATATGACATCTGCCAGCTACAGCCCTGCTATGTTGCTCCACCGCTACGTACCTAGAGCGACACGAACCACCGTCTCTTCTCAAATAGCTAATGGTTTCCAACTAGGAGAGGCTGCCAGCTATATTGTTTAAAAGCCTGTCAACTTGACGCTAGCTGGCCAGCAACACTTGCAAGGCCCTATCGCTGTTGGCTAGCATTAGCTGTTCTGTGTTTGGTAGCTGTTCAAGAGCAATTTATGTAGCTAAAGATAACAGCGATCTTTAAGAAAAGTTACAATCTTCTAGAAAATACTCTCTCAGAAATCATTATTAATGGAGTTCCAAGCTTGGGTCTTTAAATGATCTACACCAGCTAAACTGCAAAACGTAGCCAAGCCCAACTCTAGAATTATTTTTATTTTCAATGCAAACATAATCCATAATCAATGCTTCATCATTTACTAGAATTTGATACCAACCAAGTCGTAGCACGACTAGAGATATCTAATCTAGATAAACTGAGAAATATTTATGATTATGAAAACTCCACATTGAACTTACTAAAATACTGCATTGAGTTATTTAGAGAATAAAGCAGAGCACGGATTTGTGTACAGGCATCATCCAGCAAAGAACAATGTGTGTGCGCGTGTGTGTGTATGTGCGCGTGCGTGAAATCCTTATCTATACCTACGGAAATTAGCAGGGCCTTCCATTGCCACACCCACCCAACCACACCCTCCCACACACACACACACACAAACAAACTACTGGTGTGAGGGGACATCTGAGGTCTACATGGAAACATTTAACACTGATGGCGGTGGCACTGAAAGTGAATAATTACACTAAATAGCCAACCTGAATATTTCTCACAGAAATATTCAAAGCCGCCGTAATGAGCCATCTCTCACAGAGACACACAAAACAAGGCAAGGTGCAAAGGTCAAAGAAGCGCTACCGGTGCAGGGGGTGGTGTTTACCTTTGCCGGCCGGCTGTTTCTTGGCGACCGTGTCCTCGGAGACGGCCAGGCGGCGCAGCACGTCGGCCAGCGCCGCCTTCATCACGGCGATCTCGTCCTCCTGCTGCTGCACGCGCAGCTCCAGAGACGACAGACGGTCCTGCACGTCCGACGCGCTGGCCGCCGAGATGCTGTCGTCTGCGGGGGGGGGGGGGGGGGGAAGAAGGACAGAGGGTGAGATGGGGAGACGGGACAGGACTTCACTATCTGCTTTTGGTGTCGAGTGCGTTAGAGAGAGGGAAAATAAGGCCACTGAAACCGTTTTTAAAAAAGAGACACAATCACGGTACATGTGAACATATTGACTGCTTAAGATTGACGAGCATGGACCAAACATCCAAATGTTGTGGACACAAACACATACATATCCCGAGACACTGCATCAGCCTGTTGCTCTTGCACACTTAGACTGCATCAAAAACACTGTGTGCTTATTCAAACCCACAACTTCCTCAAGGCCCAATGTGAAGTGATAAGGGAAAGTGTGCAAAGAAGTGGACAACTACGAGACGCATTTCCTCTTCAAGTGTCTTTGTGCGTGTGTGTGTGTGTGTGTGTGTGTGTTTGCAGACTGCCAGCAGATCTCTGAATGAAGCTGTGTAAGTTACCACAGTAATGAGACTGAAGAGCATATGTTCAGTGTGTGTGTGTATGTGTGTGTGTGTGTGTGTGTGTGTGTGCATACACTTTTCTGAGTGGAGGGCTGCAGTGCAGACCATTGGCAACCCCCAACCAGCTGCGGTCTGGGCTGTGATTGCTTGGTAAGGGTCCATTTGGCTTTGGGGGGCTCATAGCTGAGGTTAGAGATCGTTAAGGGGCTCATGTCAACCTCTGTACCTCGCTCCATATGTTGGGTCGGTCGCACGCTACTCCAAACCCTTACACTAAAACAACATATTTCTGCTGCATTGGAAAATTGTAAAACAGGGAGGGATTTCTGGTCTGTGTTCAAGGCAGAATGTGCTCCTGTTTAAAACAAACAATGTCTCTAACCAGGTACCAACGTAAGCAATTCTTTCTGACTTGCAATTCGTCTTTGTAGCTCACTAATCAAAGCAAATTCAAAGACCCGAACAACGTTTCAAGCGGTTCATTCATGGAACCAGTCAGCGTAAATTTAGCCGGTGCATTTCGTATAAACACCAATACAAATGTCCTCAGGCAGAAGGTGAAATGTGGAGTAAACCAAGAGACATCTTGGAAAGTTATTTCCCCGATGTCAGAGTAAGATCAGCAGTCACACACGCACACACGCACAGGATCTTTTGAGTCGAGTTCAGAGAGAGCTAGGGTGCTGTTCCTCTGGTTGTTAAATTGCGTAAGTGACAGCGATCGAACAAGAGGGAGAGGAAGAGAAGTAGAGAGTGGGGGAGGTGTGACATGAGTGGGTGAATCCCCAGGACAGAGGAGCTTTGTCTACGCACGCACGCACACACACACACACAGTGTCCTTCATTCTGAGATATGAACACAGTCAGCACACATTTCCGAGTCCTTCGAGACAAGCGCACACTAACACACCCTAACGCACACTAACGCACACTAACGCACACTAACACACACTAACACACACTAACACACGGCGCTGAGGCAGACAGTTCCGTGAAACAGGACCCGATCTTATTGGCTTTGCTTTTGGACAGCCACTTACACGCCGAACAAGTCTATCAGTAGAGCCAAGTGAATGTTACACCCAATAGCAAGAGTAGTAAATCCTCTGTGCCATCAAAGCGGTAGGTGTGAGACATGACAGGAGAGGAAGGTACACGCGGTTCATGAAAGAACAGGAGAGAGAGAGTGAGGCGAGAGAGTGAGGAGAGTGAGGAGAGAGAGAGTGAGGAGAGAGAGAGAGAGAGTGAGGAGAGAGAGAGTGAGGAGAGAGAGAGAGAGTGAGGAGAGAGAGAGTGAGGAGAGAGAGAGTGAGGAGAGAGAGTGAGAGAGAGAGAGAGTGAGGAGACAGTGAGTGTGAGTCAGTGTGGCCTCGTGAGGTTTCGTTCTTTTGACACAGACTTTGATGTGGAAAAAAACCAGTGTAGTCTACACAAGTAGCCAACGTGCGACCTTCTATACAGAAGCAACCACGCACAGAAAATAAGAGTTACAATGGGACTCCCACACAGAAAAAGGTCCGTCTGTCCGTCCGTCCGTCCGTCCGTCCGTCCGTCCGTCCACTCCCCGCCTCCCCCCAGCCACCACCCTCTGCCCAAGAGCACGGCAGAGAGGTCAGCCTGCAGTCGGACCGCCAGAGGAAACAGAAGCAATGAGAGGTCACGCTAGGGCAACCTCGGTCCGTTCGTTTCAGACCCGCCCTCTTCCTCCTCCTCCTCCTCCTCCTCCTCCTCCTCCTCCTCCTCCTCCTCTCACCCCTGCAATTTTTTGTTGCTCTCCGCTCAACTTCCCCTCGGCGATGGCCTTCTAGATTTGATTACGCTGTTGAAACGAGCCGTCACTCAGACGCTTTCGGCGAATCCCTCTCAGATAATGGGACTGTGTGGGGTCAGCGGCTTGAGCGATCCAGCGGAGCGAAGCCATAATGATTTCCTGCTTCCTATCGCCCCCATCTCCACACAATATATCATAATACACCATTTACACAGAACACAATATGCCTATATGGAAGATTAACATTCCATAAGGACACATGCCTCCAGCGCTAACGCTCCGTGCCTTTTCTGGTTCTGTGGGTTGAGTCCCCCCGCCCCCCCCCCCCCGGCTGTAAGTGTCTATTGGAGAGGAAGGGAGCTAGGAAGGCCTCCTCATGTGTCATTTCTCACTATGGACTGTCACATTCCTCAGCTTTCCCTCGCTCCCTCGCGCCCTCGCGCACGCACGCACGCACGCACGCACGCACGCACGCACGCACGCACGCACACAGCAAGAGAGAGGGAAAAGGTTCCCTCGCTCTCTCCGACACGCTCACATACACACACACACATTGAGGGAATTAAGAGCCTCGCTCTTCATCTTTCGGCACTTTCGCCCCGCCCCACGCAGACACACACCCCGGCACCCCCACACAGTCCTGTCTTTAAGGAAGGGGAACAGAGTGGTCGGGACAGACCGGCCCGTGAACCACGCCGGATTGTCGAAAGAGGGATGAGCAAACACCAGCTCGCCATTGGTCTGTATGTCCCCCCAATCACAGCCGCCTAGCCGAACCGCTCCGTTTGAGAGACAGGTGAACCCATCCCTGAAAACAATCGAAGTAAAAAATAAAAACCTTGACAAGACAGTGGAGACTGACAAACGAGGCTGAGGACATATAGCACAGCGCTGTTCTACCTTTACAAGCTCACTTTAATGCCACTGCTATTTCCAACGTTTTCTCTTCATTTTGCCTAATTTATACCAATTTGAGTCCACAAATTCACTTTCTAAATAGAAAGTTTGACTTACTCATTTAAATAAACAAAGAAATATGTGAAAGTTAGGCGACAGTACGTCAGCTATAGGTGTGTGCGTGTGAGGCTTTTCTTTGTGTAACACTGCACTTTCATCTCCCAGTGGAACATTTAGTGCACAGTCATTGGTAACTTTCAGCTGCCCTGGAGGTTCAACAAATCTGTAGTGAGAGCTACACAGCGTTTCGGTCAATGTGGCCATTTCATTTTCAATTGCCCCATGTGTCGCTTCACGGCTCAGGAATTCTTTGTTACTAAAGTGCATGGGATCGGACACGATGAAAATGCCAAAATCCTGATTCACTAACAGCTGACAAAGGCTGAAAAGCTTATCGGAACGAAAACCCCCATGACTTTGGTTATGTATTTGCTATTTTATCTGTCTGAACTGGTCCTGAAAATATAAGGCTTGTGTACAGTTAAAGCCCGTGTCTCCCCACAGCCAGTATTGAAACCCTTCCAGGCCTGTTATCCGTGCTGCTAGAGATTGGGCACGACGACGATGATGATGATGAAACACAAAGTTCAGGTTACCCATGGAGCTCGGTTGTCTTATCATGTCCAGATTGCAACACGCCGTCAAGATGGGCTGTGCAGAGACACTGGAGATCGGAAATTAAAGATAGCATTTGAAAAGATCACTGTTCACCCCTTATTACCCAAAATGTCCTGTATCGTGAGAATATGGGATAAATAGCTCTTATAGGCTTTGTTCTCAAATTCCTCTTCCGGAAAATCCAAATAAACTGAAGACGTCAAGTCAACTCAGGACGCTGATCATGGCAGACAGATAACCGACAATGCATTTTCTATATCTGTCTATCCAAACATTCAGAATGGCGGTTTGTGTTAACCTTTTAAGGTGAGAGGCAGGGCAGCGTCAAAACGAAATATATACCATTAACTGCAGACACGGCCTTTGTTCAAGTCAATGCTATACCACAAGAACCATTTCATGACGAAACATTGGCACTACTCTGGCCCAAACACAAACGCAGCCGTGCATAGGAGTGTAATATGTGATGTGGATTATATGTCGGTTGTTGCACAACTCCCATCCACTGCTTACATGGCCCTTCAGATCGATCTGGAACAGCCGCTAAGGTAAGAAAAGGTTAAATATTACCCGAGAAAGAACGCCATAGCGGAACAAGCTTATATTGAGGCAATCTGTAAGAAACACGTATTTGTTAAACAGGGATGCTTGTTTTTAATGACAGGAAGAATCTCATGTGTGATTTTTATTAATAATGCAAGCGTACACCCCCCCCCCCCCCCCCCCCCAGTTTTGCTTACTCCCGGAAATCGAATAATTTTTTGGAACCCGGCATAATACAAGCACTGCCTCATGTACGCTCGGGATTCAGGAGCGTTGCCCTGGGCCCAGACACTATCAAGTATGCATGGCATCCGCCGGCATAACCCCCCCCTCTCTCCCTCTGTCTCACACACACACACACACACACACACACAGACAGAGTCTTTATACACTCTTCCTGTTGAGGGTTGAGTGTCGACAATGAAAAGTGGAGTGCAGGGTCGTGCTATGGCTATCGTCACGGTCTCCCCTCTCCTTCAATCGTCCCATTACTCTCCCTCCCTCCCTCCCTCCCTCCCTCCCCCAACTCCCTCTGTCTCCGTCCCTCACTTAAGTCCTTCTCGGCGTCCCTCCTCCGAACTCAACCTGACTTTCCCTCCTTCCATTCCCTTATCATCTTTCCCATCTCTCTCTCTGCCGGTTTGACTGCTTTTTAAGAAAAAGAAAACAAACGAAAGGGAGTTGTGCCAGTACCTGCAAATTGATTGGCTGTCTGCAGTAAGTCGAACAACACAGCCCCCCCCCCTAGTATTTTGGCCCTTTTTGTCCCACTCAGATTTCCCACGGTGCATCACTGCACAGTGCCTGGTGCCACTGACTGGATCTCCTTGCCCTGCTCCCGGTGGCTCAAATTGTTTTCGGCGTGTGCCGACATGTTTGTTGTAAGACATTAGGCTGCTTTTGCAAGTCGTGTGTGCCGAAGCGTGACAACTCTTTTGGGGGCCAGGGGAAAAATAAATAAACCTTGCACAATTGTGTGTGTGTGTGTGTGTGTGTGTTGGGGGGTGGGGGGTTGCGCTTACTTACACTTCAGTTTCTAACTACAATCCAGAACGTCATTTCACTTCAATATTCCAGCTTTGATTTAAGTTCATAACTTAAGGAAAGTTGAATTGTGATAGCGCTTCAGCTCAGCCCTGAATAAAATATCCTAAATAATTTCTTCCAGACAGAATAACTACGCAACATGCATGCTTACCACATACTTTACACAAACACACACTCTCCAGCCTAGCCAGGAATTCCCAACCATATCCTTCCCAGCCCACCCACACACACACACACACTCATACACACACAAACTAGGCTATGTACCAGGACATCTGTGAACCTTCTTAGAGTGGGGATTCTCTCGGATGGCAAACAGCCGAATGGAACCCTCCTCCTCTATCAAAACAAACGCACACCGCTGGGTCACTTTGTCTACGTACGACACAATACCAGAAAGAGGAGAGGTAAGACGAGGTGATGGGGGACCACTAACATAAAGGGGAAGTGTACGTGGGAAGCCAGTCTTCAGCCTGCTTTACCGACGTCACAGCTTTGTTTGACTGCCTGTCTACCCACACGTTCAAAAGCCTACTCGCATTAAGCTGTGCTGAATCACGGCAACACTTGAAAGAGGATATTGCCACATGCACGCACACACACACACACACACACACACACACACGGTTGTCGTTGCTAATTGCACAGCTAGCAGTACCTGTCAGAGTCTGAGTAGACTTAAGCACAAAGACAGGATGCACCACCCTAGCCACACCAACCTAACGTGTGCAAATAGGCCCTTCTGGCAAGAGAACCCTTCTTGTCATTAACTCTCAATGTCAACACAAAGTCCCTAACGAGCCACAGAAATATCAAAAATATCCAGTAACTAACTGGACTGATTTCATTTTACTCTGTGTTGGCAGCCCTCAGTCGGTCTGCGCTGTGTCTTAGCCAACGCAGACATCTCCCTCGGGTGAGGGAGGAGAGAAGCTCCGAAACACAGTTCAGCGACGAGAAGGCACTTTGCATGTGACAAACCAACCAAATGGCTCTGTCACCAGCCAGGATACAGAGAAAATCTATGAAAAAAAATACACATTGCGTCTCATTTCAAATATTGTTTCGCTACTGATGACCTTTTCATTGAGATACTATGTGCATTTGGTGTCTATCCATAGGAGATGTGAACCTTCACTGAAAATACTTACCTAAATAAAGTAACAAAATGGCCTCCTTTATGTCACAATCGTACAGCGCATTGATAACAGCACAAGCCTAACTGACACCGTTTCCGTTCTATTAGAGCTGTTCAAATGGTTTATTAGGTCGGCCAATTCGTTCCTTCCTGAAGTAAATCGTAATGAATGTTTTGGCAACTCGACTTACTACAAGTCATTCTGCATAACAAATTTGAGTTAGATAAGGGTTGGTGAGTAAACTTTATCTATACTTTACCACTGAGCAGCAGAGTAACCACACACACGCGCGCATACACACTTCTAGTAAACCACATTGCCTCAGTGTGGAGGAGCATAAATCTAGAGCAAGGTGCAGACCACGCTGAACGCTACGCTCAACTTCCTCTGCATGCTGCTTGTGACACTTAGGGGGAAGTCCAAACATCGAGAGGTGCGCGCGTGCGTACACGCACGCACGCGCACACACACACACACACACACACACACGATAGTGCCAGCAAATTGGGTTAACCTATAGGTCCACAAGTCGTAAGAAAATACTCAAAACTTCACACCTCCACCCACACACGGGCGGGCGGGCG
The DNA here is from genome assembly GCA_026901105.3 of Galaxias olidus. NCBI lineage: Eukaryota > Metazoa > Chordata > Actinopteri > Galaxiiformes > Galaxiidae > Galaxias > Galaxias olidus. Next base: position 20,804 of record JAPMUY010000438.1, on the reverse strand, counting down.
CGCACAAAGCCCTATGGAAAGCAGGGCAAAGTTGGACGGTCCCTTACCAGCGCAGTGGTTGTTGAGTAGCGTAGCCGGGGCGGTCGAGTTCCAGGCCGGAGCCACGTTCAACGGACCCTCTTCCTCCATTCTCCCCGTATCGCACGCTCACGCTCGGTCAGAGACACACGCCCGCACACAATCAAACGTCTCCGCGGAGGAGATCAAGGCAGCTCTCTCTCTCTCTCTCTCTCTCTCTCTCTCTCTCTCTCTCTCTCTCTCTCTCTCTCTCTCTCTCTCTCTCTCTCTCTCTCTCTCTCTCTCTCTCTCTCTCTCTCTCTCTCTCTCTCTCTCTCTCTCTCTCTCTCTCTCTCTCTCTCTCTCTCTCTCTCTCTCTCTCTCTCTCTCTCTCTCTCTCTCTCTCTCTCTGTGTGAGAGAGTGTGTGTGAGCGAGCGAACGTATCCTTTCCTCCTTCTCCACCTCCCGCTCTTCTCCTTCTCCGGCAGTTCACACCTGCCTCTCTTTTCTCTCTCTCGCTCTGTCGCTCTGCCGGCGCAACCCTCTTTCACGGTCGGGACTCGCCGGGAGTTTCAAAGAAAAGCCTCTCTGTACTCCTTCCTTTTTTCTGTCCGCTTTGTGATCTCTCTCTCTCTCTCCCTCCCTCTCTCAGTCTGGTCTCTAATGAACACACGGCACATGCAGACACTTAATCGCGCGCACACACACACACACACACACACACACACACTACCTCCGACGCTCCTTTGCACAAAGAGCAGAGTGAGCCAGCGAGAAAGAGAGCGAGAGAGTGTGGGGCAAGAGGAGGAGGAGGAGAGAGAGATTAAAAAAAAGACAACCCTGCCTGACTCGGGGGGGGGGAGGGGCTACCGATCAGGGCGACTGGCGAGGCAGACTGTTAACCGCTCGAGTGCCGAGTCCCGGCATACGGCTAGAAGGCCACTGGGAGAGAGAGAGGAAGCGAGGAGGGAAAGGAAGCGAGGAGGGAGAAAGAGAAGTATGGGAAGGGACGGAGAAGGCGGGGGACTGCGAAGAGGTGTCAAGAAATTATTTTAAAAGCCCCTAACCCTTCCTTCATTCCTTCCTTCCTTCCTTTATCTCTCTCTCCTTCCTCTCTTCTCGCCAAATGCCTCAGACAGCGTTCACACACTTAAAATGTTCAGTGTGGAATCCGTCTGAAGGATATGGCACTGAAACTAGCCAATGCAATAAACAAACAAACAAATAAATAAATAAATAAAATAAAATTTAACGTCTCTGGTTGAGATTAGAACACACACAATTACAACCCACTCATGGAGTTAATTCAAACTCATATTAAGCATGTGGCCCTAAGACGACGCAAAAACTAACCCGGAGTGGCTCGCGTGACGGGGGAAGCAAGCCAGCGTACGAAACTCCGCCAGGATGACCAGATGTAACATAGCGAAGTTAAATAAACACGCTAATACCCTAGCAAAACCCGGCATTCTCTCTCGAGTGTGCCGACATCTGTGTTTGCGGGTGTGTGAAGGTGTGTATTTTCATTAGCGTGCGTGTCACTGTCTACATCTGTGTTTCTGAGGGTATGTGGTCTGTGCATGTTGGCATCAGTCTGGTGTGCTTACGTCTGCCTCCGAGACACATGTACACAAGCAGATGAGTGAGCACTTCACACGCGCACGCGCACGCGCACGCGCACGCACACGCACACACACACACCGTATCCCCCAGAGCCAAGGCTGGGGTTGAAACCTGAGCTGGGCCCCCTGCGCCTTAGTGGGACGGCATTTCGACAACATTAACAACAACAACAACGTGCAGGCTTTTGTTGAATCCGGGGCTGCGCAGCACGATGGCTCCACTTCAGCCCAGAGACCAAGCGTTTGTGAACGGAGCCGGTCTGTAGCCAGGCAGAGGCACGCATGTAAGGGGGAGAAAAAGTGTGTGTGTGGGTGTGTGTGTGTGTGTGTGAGGAGGAGGGGCGCCACAGACAGAATGGAGAAGGAGGGACGAGACCCATTCTTTGAGTACAGCTGGCTGCCAAGTTGGACCAAAAAAAAGAAAAGAAAAAACTTAAAGGGAGCCCAGTGACTGGCTTGGAGGAAACGATAGAGACAAAAGGAGAGAGGGGGAGGAGGAGCACAGGAGGAAAGATCGAAAGAAAAAGCTTTCCCACAGTCTACTCTTACAGTGTGCGAGAGTCGGGTGAAAGTCGAGGCGTGTGTGAAGATTGGCGACGTAGCGTTGGTTGGGGCAGCAGTTTCAGAAAAGGCAGGCCGTCGAGCCCAGTTAAGATGCACCACAATTGACGACCTTGACGTCGGTAAGATCACCGGTCGAAGTTAGGTGTCCACTAAAACACTACCGCTGGGCTGAGCTATTTTGAAGGGAATGCCAATCGCGGTTATAGTGCTCACGTTGCCCCAAAGCCCTAAGCAAACCCTGCTGATGTGACCTGACCACACGGAGAAGAGGAAAATAAGAATTCTCGTGTTGAGTTGAATAGCAGCCCACCAAATAAAATCAACAGGAAAGGGTAGCGTCGCGGAAAGGTGTCTGAATGGTCCCCCCCCCCCCAACACACACACACACACACAGGTTAAAATCGACCAGGCAGGATGCGATTTGAAGTCGTTTCGCTTTCGGCAGTCTTTCACGACAGAGCTGTCGAACCGAGAGCGCGGCACTTTTGTACACCGGATCGGACACATGTACACAACCTCTTTTGATCTTTCCTTTCAGATTATTGCTCTTTTTTTCCCCTCTCCCTCTCCCTAGTCCGCGATCTGTGTTATCTCGAGCGTCTTTTGATGTGAACTAATGTTTTTTTGCTCCTGGGCATGTACGGGCGGAGACGACTCACAGGCTAATCTCGGCGTCGGTGACACGTTACTTAAGAGAGGAGTGGATAACGATGACTAACGGCTCCGGGACCTGCGTGCGGCTCCTGTTCTGGCTGAACGCGGGGGGGGGACCGGGGCCTGGGCGTCGAGACGCCGCCCGCTCGGGGACGGGGTCGCGTCGACGTCCGGTCTCGGAGGGTGGAGGTGGACGGACGTTGCGAATCGCGGCGCGTTGATCGGGATTCAATGCTCTTTCCCCTCCGAAATACCCTCGCCTTCCAGCTTGCAGAAATCACTACCTCGTTTTTAAACGCCCGACCCCATGTAAAACTGAATTATGTTCATAGAGTGTGAGTGTGTGAGTGTGTGTGTGTGTGTGTGTGTGTGTGTGTGTGTGTGTGTGTGTGTGTGGAGGAAAGGGGGGGCGGCGGGGGGAGTAGCTGATTATAGACCTGTTATTTCCAAAAAACCCTGCTGTATTTGTGTAAATGTGTGTGTGTGTGTAAAGGGGGCCCAAGCCATTACTCGACGCCCACCTCCACCCCTCCTACCCCTTGGCACAGGCGCCCACATTCCTCCGTGCGCTGTTTTCAATTAGGCTGGTACAGATTGCAGGAGCCGTGCAACCTGCACTACAACACAGCCAGGCTGCCCGCACTACAGTACAGTACAGTACAGTACAGTAGACTGCCAAGGGCTCCCAATACTCCCATTTCATCCCTGCTAGCAGGCCAAGACTTTCTAAAAGACTTGATGCGTTGTGGCTTTATCTGGCCTAATGTGTCAAACAGAACCAACAGAGTGTTAAAACGACTTGACATTTAAGCTGAGGTGCGACAACTATGGGACACAACTTTTGTGTTGGGTTCCGGCCCTTGACAAACCACAATTTTTGTGTGTTTTGCACCGACTTTGGCCCCACCAATGTGATAAGACGCTTTCACTTTGGTTTTATTTGATTCAGAAAGAAAGACATATTTTCACTGAACCGCTCTGGCGCCACATGCAAACATGGGACAATAATGCAAGGCGATATAACGCCATAAATTACACAACACACTGGCAAGGTGCCAGTCTGTTATTCATCTGCCCCCCCCCCCCCCCCCCCATAACTGCATTGTTCATTGGGTGGGATAACAGCCAAGGTAATTGGCAGTTTGACAAAAATGCTGTGGTGATGTGAGACTTGGCCTTGCAATCTCCTTTATGATTCCTTTGAGTTTCAAATCTGCAAGGATACAAAGTGACTAGTTCTTTCAAAGCAGATTTCGCAGCCTCAGTACATTTTGTGACAATGCACTTACGCGTATGTGTGTCCTGTCTGTGAGAATCCCTCCCGAGTTAAAAACTATCATCGCAGCTCACCTGGGAGGGTTAATCATCCACTTTCAATAAGGGGTCATAAAAAGACAGCACATATAAAAAAACAACTAGCCTGGCCAGGTGATAAGGAGCTTTCATCTTCTCGCGCTCTAACAGGTCAGTTTCACTGGAGATAAACACACAATTTAGTAAGAAATGCCATTTAAGCGGAGAAAGGTTACAGGCGTCAACGTTCAAGGGGGTTTCGCCTTAAAGTCACGTTTGAGGGGAGGAGGTCGCGTTAGACGTCTTCCTCGTACATACGCTGGGTCCTAAAGGAAGGTCTCTGGGGGCCCCGCAGAGCTATGTGACTGACAGGTCTCTACAGGCAGAGCCAGAAAGATGGCAGGGTCTGCACTCCAAAACACCAACGTTGACACTCACAGGCAGGTTGACACTCGTCGGAAATGAGGACGCCAACGCGTGCACACATTGCCTCAAAACGTCAATGGCCCGAGCACTGGGGCTTTTGTCTGTCTCCGACCACTTGGTAAAAAAAGACGGAGAGAGGGGGGGGGGGGGGCAACAATTACATACACAGCATGACAGGGAGATAATTATAAACCTGGGGGAAAGGAACAAGAAGAGCGAGTGGTGTGTGTTTGAGAGCTTTTCCTATTCCTGAGAAAGAAAATAAAAAGGGATTCGTTCTTGGGAGTAGAGGCGGAAGGTAAGAAACATTGGAGAAGAAAATAAATAAATAAACCAATAAAACGGAGCCCTTGAAGAGTTCCAAGGGGGCCAACTGTAAACACGCGCTGACGTTTAAACCACAGGCAAACAATCATTTCCTAATCTCACTTCTACTGGTCACCAGAAGAAGAAAAAATAAAAAAATAAAAAGAGAGGCATTGCACATTGTTTGCATAGTAACTTGAGAGGGCTTCGCCGAAGCACATTCCTAAACGTTTCTCCCAAATGCATTAGAATGGCATCTGCTGTTTCTGGTTGGCACATCATGAAAGGGATTTCGGCGAGTACTATCAGTCTACTTCAATTGCCAATACGTGTTTTCCAGTGAATTATGACCCTGCAAATGGCTCCTGGTGGGTGGTTAGATTACATCCACGATGAAACAGCTGCCATGTTCCCCGTTGATTTATCTAGCCAGTTGGTGGTAGGGCATTTTGGATGCTGCACAAGAGTAGTCCGTTCGCGTGGGCTATATTTCATACGTGGAAGAAGAAATAAAACATTAGACCTTGGTCCACTTCTCCTCTGCCCGTTCAGCAGAACTTCCAGGCTAACACTGGTAAGACAGTGCCCCCTGTCAGCAGTCCCTGGCGGGGTGGTCAGGCCGCGGCACCACCTCCGACGGACAGAATGGGGTCATGACAGTGCAGTACTCATACCACGAAGGATTGGAGGGGAAGGGGGGGCACTGCATTAGCCGCTGCTGTTTCAGCAATAGTGTGCTGCGCTGCTTTCACTCTGCACAACTTGCTGTGAGAGTGAGTGTGTGTGTGTGTTTGTGTGTGTGTGAGCAAGTGTGTGTTGAGCCTTTCTTTATCTTTATAAGTGTGCTCCAGATTAAAGGCACCGAATATATACGTAGTCAATCAAAATGCAATGTTTTAATCGTTGTTTGAGCCGGCGCGTGTGAGGAAATACCCACATTTGACTGGCCATCTGTACAGGTGTGCACGTTTCAGTGCGTGAGCAGGACCTGGCCAAACAGGCAGCGGGGGCCCTGCACAGCCAGTGAGTCTGGGTGTGTGAAGGCTGGTGATTTGTAGGCGACAAACAGCTAAAAATAAACATTTGCAACAGACGCTGGGGGACAGACACAGGGCAAAGAACAACACACAGATTGGGACAGACACACTTGGACGCAGTCACCCAATAACAGCTATTCTTAAAACCCTCTGGATCATTTCTATCACACTAATAAAGATGCCTTCCTCTAACGATATCTGACATTTTCACTGTTCCACATTCGAGGCCACCAGACCTTGGTGTTAACTGGCACAGTTTTTCCCCCTCCTTCACTGGCTAGTCTTAAAAATGTGTGAACAAGTAACTCAAAAACAATACACTGCAGGTTAACATAAGGCATTAACCTAAGGCGTTATATTCCACACCAGAGGATCCCAAGGCAGGGTTATTGTAAAGAGTTAAGAAAGCTATCGATCCGGATCCCATCCTTTATCATGGTTGCTTTTGGTGTGTTTCCCTTGTTTAGACATTGTTGCTTTGTGCAGATCCGTACTAAATAACCCCCCCCCCAACAACTCCTCGCAACTTACTTGCTGCCATCGCCCTCACACCCATAACCTCCAGCAGTCCCTTCTGCTAGCTCTCTTCTTCCACCCCTCCCCCCCATCACGTCCTGGAAGTCTTAAAAGCTGCACAAGCAAACCATTTGGGTCGGATGGATGAGGAGTTGATAAGTTGCTAGTTGGTCAAACTCAAAAACTGACAAAATCTTTGTGACTTTTCTTTTTTGCTCTCTCCAGATCGTCCGTTGGTCAGTTTTGCAATATAAAGCCAACATTCCACAAGCCCAACCATAGATTCCTGTGGGAAATGTACTTTCTAATATCTTTCATTTGTGTTCTGTGGATGTGACCTAGACTGCCTATTTTAAGTCCCTCACGTCGAAAAGAGGCGATTCAACTGCCAATGTCAGCCAAAAAAGCTGCCGTTTAAATAGAAAAATCAAACACAACACAAAATGTATGTAATTTGGGGATCTGGCTAACCCCCTTTTTCTCTCATTCTAGCGGTAACGTAATCCATTACGTTTCGGGGGAAAGGGCGGGGGGCCACATTGTTGCATCTGGAAATGCTCTGGAGCACGTGCACCATCACTCTGAATCTGTGCTCTCTATTGCTCTCTTGCACCAATAAGTCCCCTTTCGGAAGGAGAGGGAAGGCTGTCACCCAATCCTAGACTTCGTCTTTTGACCTAGTATCACATGGCGTGGACTACCTGCTGTGGTTAACAGGACGTATGGTAATATCTGTGAGGCTTAATACCTGGGAGAATTTCCACATCTCTGTTGAGGATGTCTCCTCTGTGCACAGATTGCTGATGTATTCTCTAGCCCAAAAGTATGCGAGCGTGCCATTATTCTTGCATGTGCTTACACCCAAGGGGAAATGAATGCACATTGCTCACTTTCCATTGCTGTTGCATCAGTGTTGCACCTGTCTGTGTGTTTGTCTGTGTGTGTGTGTGTGTGTGTGTATATATATATATACACACACACACACACACACACACACACACACACACACACACACACACACACACACATACTCTGGTCCATGGGTGTGTTGTGCGCTTATTCTGTATCAGACTACGATACACTGTGCTTTGGGTTAGTTTTTTTGACAACCAGGACCATATCTCTGCAACACTGGTATAATGACAGGTCTTTTAAATAATATCATGTTTGCAGGGGGTTTGTTTGAACACCCACATACAAAAATAACATTGTCACAGTGTTATGTCGGCATCAGGCTAGTGTCCTCTGCTTTCCCTGCCATCACAAATCAAAATCCTGACCAACCAGGAAACACTTAAACCATGGGCTGCCGCTGGAGGCTTGAATGTCTGGGACTTCCATTTTACGGTAACAAATAGCTAACAAAAACGTGGAGGTAGTTCAAATAAAACTTACTTTGCTACTTCCATTCAAAATCACATAATCGGACCAGTCAGGTGGAAAATCACAAACCTCCAGTGACCTAATGAATGCTGTCTCATTAAGACAACCATGTCGTCACGCAAAGTATTCCAGCAGAGCAAAGAGGAAGGGTTGATGGTATAAAAACAAACAAGTTACGTGGATGTGCACCGACCTAACACAGACATTATGTGATTTTGCTATTTATGATCACCAGCTAACGGACGACAAGTACAAGTGCAAAAGGTGCTAGAGTGTAGAATGTAGGTCTGCCAATTACGTGGAGTACAAAACAAAATACGTATTATGTTGTTATCATTTGGGGTACAAATGATTCTATGTAGCGAGAGAATGTTCACCAAGACCAGAAACAACCATGCTATATGGAGCACATTTTCACAGTAATATGTCAGTCAGTAAGATTGTTCTCTACCAACATTAAAGCACAAAACAGTGCACCGTTGATACGATAATAATCAAGTATAACTAGCCTGTAAATGTATTACTACATAAGTCCATTCTGCAAAATAGAAGAGCTACGGCTACGTTTTCGAATGATTCGACTTTGACAGTGCCGTAGACCAGCCCTAGCGCATTTGACAGAATAGGTCTCTATGTTATTCGTCAGAGGCTAGCTAGTATCAGCTACCGCAGTATTGGCTGAAGCCCTTTTGTTAGATATGATAGCCTAGACAACTATAAACAATCAAAATGTTAATTCATGCGACAACATCAGCGCGTATGAAATTGGTCGAGAGTCTCGAGACTCGATTTGTTGCAAACAACGAATTTTGTGTTGACACGTGCATGGCATATGAAACAACACTGCCTACCGCTACTACATGTAAATAGTGTTGAGTTTAGCAACGTGTCACTCACCCAAACTGCCGGCGAAACCGTCCATTTCTAGTAGAGATATACGTGTAGACAGTAAGTAGAAATCCTGTTAAAATAATTAGAATCTTTCCAGATTTTTCACCCCTTAATTTGAGGAGCTACAGCAGAATGTCGGCCTCTGTCCAGACTTTCCACCCTGCAGACGTTGCACAAGCCTATCTCTACACAGTGGTCGGGCGCTACAATTATATTGGAAGCATATGCCCAGTAGGACTAGAAAATTATGAATACGAAATTAAAAGATTAAGAGGATGTTGGTCACTTTATCGATTGACACTGCACCTACACCTCTTCCATAGGAGGAGGGGGAGGATGCATTCGCTCGTATCCGACTCCGCCTGCTTTGGCACGGAAAGCTCCCCACAGACCAACAAGCGGCGACTAGTTAGAAAGCGCCTTTGAGCTGGAGGGTGCATGCTTTTTCTGTGCAACAGCTTTCAATGCAGCGCCACCTGGTGCACACAAAGTTACTTTACTATAAGAATGCATTGAAAAAAACTAGAAGGGTATTTTGGTACAATTACTACAACAGTGATCCTGTGGCAGATAATTTATGTCACAAAAAGTCAGACTCGTTATGATCTGCTCGGTTGAAACAAAAAAAAAACGTGAGCAATGAATTAAACATCACTTAAACATTCTAATTGTGTTGATATAAGTCACCGATTTCGTACGTAAAAATCACATGACTGTGTTCCATTAAGGTGGTCCAAAGGTTAGGTCAAACCTGATGGGGTGTAAGTGAGTGGGCACACAGCTCATTCCATTGCCCTAGTCTCAGGGTTCAAGTTTTAATCTGAGTTTTGTAGGGGTCTCTAACTTGGCGGAGATAAATAAATAATATCTTCACCGGTGCACTGTATTGGCGACCCCCACAGATGTATGACTTTACTGCTTTCATGGGATCTCAGACCCCCCTTAACGGAAGTTCAGCTCCCACTGGCTACCACATAACTCGAACCCTGCCTAGTCTTACTGTCCTATTGGGGTGGCTGGCCGTTGGAAGTTGTATGGCTTCTCAAGTGTCCTAGAAGCTACGCTTGTAAAGCCGGATAATCTCAAAGTCTCCATCTCCAGTGTAAGGTATAACATGTAAAAGGTTACATTTGTGAAAAAAAAAGAACATTCAAAAAGTCGTATTTATCGAACAGAATGATTTTTTTACATAATCAAGTTGGGGGGCTCATCATTCAAAGCCTCTATGACAATTATGGCTTGAACAGTTGTCATGTACACACTTTAATGTATCATAATTAATTGTGCTTGTCACTTACATTGTGACATTGTCATTGCACCGGAGTTATATGTCATGGATACCACCTGGGCACCACGGTGTCTCAGTAGTTAGCTCTGTTGCCTCACAGCAATAAGGTGCTGGGTTCAAACCCCACCTGACCCAAGGGTCTTTTTGCGAAGAGTTCTGTTCTCCCCAAAAAACATGCTGCATCCTCCTACCAGTGCCCTGACAAGTCACTGCCAATTGAACTGCAGTCGTTCTGTGTGCCCTATGTGTGTGTAGTGTGTGTCCCATGTGTGCAAGTATGTCGCAATATGTTGGGTGAGCAAGTCTGGGGAACATTGGCTGCCGTGGTATCACTCAGAATGAGTGTTGTGTTTGATAGCTGTCGGTCCATTCGTTGATCGTTCTGTGTAATTAATTGGCAACCAATTGACGCTTTAAATCACAAGAAAATCGTTAATAACTAAATAAAATTAAGTATATTTATTACCTTCCAATTTGATTCTCACAACAGTTATCCTAATTCTACCACTGACCTGTCCTAAAACTTTGGTAAGTGCTACTTGTTGGGGTAGCCTCAACCCTCACTCATGGCAAGAAATGATCCCTTTGCTGCTGAAGGAAACTCGCTAGGATCCCTTCAAATGGAGGCATTCATTGATTACATTTTCCATAAGTGCTTCTCTTTGGGGTAGTCTCGGCTGTGTTGGAGAGACCACAGCAAAACACATTCATATTTACAACCTAGTTCGGTGTGAATTACACTTCAACTTTAGCCACTCTCTTCTTGCAGACATAGAAAGTGCTATTAAGTTATAGTATATTTCTGCATTGATGGGCCACCAGAACTCCAGTTATTTTCTCAAAATGATGTACTATTCTTTCATAAACAACAGCCATGGCAGCCTCCAGGTGGCAATGCTTAGCACCTACAGGACAACTGGAAGGACCGCTAGAAGACCCATCAAGTGGCAAGGTAGCAGAGTCATTTGCAGCTCATTCATCAACAAAATGGGTGGTACTGGTGTAGCCAGGAGCAAATACTACGTTCTACAAATGTATAAAATGTATAAAATTAATGCAGAAATTAAAGTTGGTTCGGCATGCAGTTGAACGCTACCACGAGCACATTGGACATTCATTGTAAAGGAATGTGTGAGCCTCTTCGGTTAGAGTGAAGCTTGCCTTGTCAAATGAATGAGTGTTTTTTTAGATACATCGCTAAAATCTGATTGGTTGTTCTGGCCATATAAAAAAGCAACTTGCTATCATTTCATTTCATTGCACTTGTAACACGGACGACGACATCATCATTATGTTGCCCCCTCACCATCAGTCTCTCTGCCCTCTTAGAGAATGCATTCTAGAACCGAGCTTGGTGCATCGTTTCTTGAGCTTAAAATTGTAAAGTGATTTGAGCATTTTTGGGAAATGCTTGAGCTGTGTGGGTCCCTGGATTGTTTCAGACTGTTTTGCGTTAATGCTGAAAAAAAGGTTGGACACACTACATTGTGTGAGATGCTTAGTCATACATTCTCAATTTAATGCATTGTGCAACGTTGGGGCAGGAGACCTTACTGCCCCGATGTCTCTGGCAGATTTTAAAGGCACCTTGTGGTCCAAAATGGAACTGCAATTGGCGCCAATAGAGGCTCATTGGGGCAGGAATGAGTTTGCCCCACTCCCCTACTCTGCAGCCATCTTTAGACTACTGTAAAAATTACAATCAGCAGGTACTGTCTATTCTATAGCATAGTAATTATTGTACTTAAATAATGTAATAATTAACCTATTTACTTATTTCATTATTAAAATACCAATATCAGAAGTGGGAGTGGCTAACCTCATTGAAACTTGCCACCTTTCTGTAATTTCTCCCATCTCTATGGACATTTTACAACGGTTCAGTAATGTTTAATTCTCCTTAATTTAATGTAAACGAGGATACAAAAAGATGCTTTCATTTTTTATTTGTTTTTTTTGTGTACTAAGTATTTTCCTAGTCCTTGGGAAGCAGCACTCCTTACGATAGAAATTGGGTCCGTGAAAAAAGAAGAAGAGAAAGTAGCAGTTTAATCAGTTAAACTTATTGAACTAGAATCGTAAGGATTTGTTCAACCTTCATTTTGGGCTTTCCACTGCATACAATAATGTAAAATAAAGTCTAAAATAGAATCTATTCCTCAATCTGTAACTTCTCATACCTCTGGTGGCCTTTAATCTTGTATGGCGGTCGTTCTTCTGATGCCAGCATGGTTGGTCTGTGAATGCAGGACACAATAGAAAACATCCATCATGATCTCTTAGTAACAGTTCATTGTCTAGACAAATTTTGCTGGTAGAATGGAAATGAGAAGGTCAAAGTTCAAATCCATACTGACCTCAGGTACGGAGATCGGGGTCAGTAGAGAGACGTGGTCAGTCATACTAGCCAGACTGCCGGCCTCTGTCTTGGTGGTTTGACCGCTAACTTCAGGATGTTGACCTGTTGTTATTGAAGAAGAAGAAAACAAAAAGAATGCCGATGGGAGAGGTGCGTCAGGTGACCAATGGTTCTACACTTCAGGAAAATACAAAACAAAATGCTACTTATTGAATATAAGCCTACGAACCGTGCTTTGCCTCCCAGGCCCAATAGTCCATTGGCTTGCTGATGGGCTTGCTAGGTGCCACCAGTGGCCTTGGACCTCCACAGTCTGGGTGGAGTTCAGGGACAGTTTGGTCGTTGTTACCACACATGCCTTTTGATAGAGCAACCATTGGCAGCAGATCAGCACACAGAGCAGTAATTGGCTGAGTCATTTATTACCCGTGTTCAAAATAATCAGGGCATTCTCACCAACGGCCTGCATTGAAAAAGGGTTGACGGTCTTCCCGTTGATGTCAGTCACGGGTGGAGGTGGCAGGGGAGGTTTAGGGGGCTGCAGAGCCTTATCGGACTTGGGAAGGGGCTTGGGACAGTAAATAAAAGTATTTACTTTACAATGGAAGCCCACAATTCATGTAAACCATAACAAAATACGGAATCATGAGCAAAAAATTATTACCAGATGTTTAGTTGTGTCTACCCAGCAGTTTAATTCTTTGTTCCACACCATCTGCAATACAAACCAAAGATTTATGTAAATCAAAAGGCAAAAGAAAACGTCATTACTCAATTGGTAGAGTATTTCTTCTTACCGGTTTGTAATCGTCATCGGGTAGATTGTCCTTTACTCCTCCAACTAACCAGGAAAACCAGCCTCTACTTTGTTTCTTGTGCTGCTTCTTTTTGTCTTGGAAGTTACTGCTGCTGGTCTTCTCCTTAACCTCCTCCTGACTTGGTAGGTTCATGGGATCAACATACCGGCTTCTTGGGTCTAAGAAAATAATAATAATTCATAGAGGCTCCAGTATTTAGGGCTCCAGTATTTGTTGAAGTACACAACGAACAACTCACTTTTGAATCGGTCGTAGAGGTTTGAGGTTGATCCGTCATGATCGTCAGTCAGTGCAGACTTGGTGGTGGCAGGTGCTGGGGTTGGCATGGTCTGTGATAAACATCAACTTATTAATTATGTGACCACCTTGTTTTTATTGCAATAAATCTTTGTTCACTATATACGTTATTCATCATATAATAATATAGTAAGGTTAGGGACGTTACAGGTGCGCTGTTTCAATGGATTTAGCCTGACATGTATATCAAGGCTTGACGTTAGCTAAATATAGTTTGTTAAAGTATGCATTGTACCTGCATGGCTGTCTTCTTTATCCTGTCCCTCTGGTTGCTCTCAGAAACCAAGTCCTTAGAGCAGGCTTCTGATTTTGTGGTGATCTCATTGATCACCTCACACTCCTGTGTAGTTTCAGTGTCCAACCCCATTAGGAGTAGCTTCAACTGTCTGCTCTTGGGAGAATTCTTTCCAGGATAGGTGCTCGGGTGAGCGTTCCCCTGGTTAGGTGGTCCATGCAGGAGAGTTGGTCCTTCCGGATCAGCTGGTGCAGAGCAATTCATCTCCTTCGGGGCCAACTGAACCTCCAGCTCTGTTCTGGGTGGAACCAGGATGGCCGGCTGCTGAAGGTCGTCCTTCAGTGGGAGGTCGGTGAGGGCCAGAGGGAGGTCAGCCTCTTCCTGCTGCTTTAGAGGGAGTTCAGCCTCCATGACGGAACCTTCGAAGAAGGCTTCCGCACTCCTGTCATTTATATCCATCGACAGGGAGGAGGGTGGGAATAAGTTGGCCAAAGCCTCCTTATTATTGTCCACCTCCATAATGGGAGGCTGAATCTGCAGCCTCTCTGTCCCAGCAGAAGTGGTGTCTTCAACGGCCTCGCTCATGCTGCTTGAGGCCTCCTGCTGAAACTCGTGGTTCTCTTCCCTCAGCGCAAGTGTGTCTACCTCCAGGCCACCCATCAGAGAGGTGGTGTTCTCGTGTGGAGCCTGCTGGGCGTTTACCGTTTGCACGTTGTCTCCTGACACGTCCACCTCATCCACTTGAGGGCTCTGGGCCTCTTCTTTAAGGGGAACTCTGCAGCTTTCTGGCAGGGCAGTCTGCTGGTGATCCAACTCGAGGTTCTCGTGGACCGTCTCAATCTCCAACTGCAGCACCTTCTCTACCTCAACCATGACAGTTTGTTGTGTCCCCTGGGCCTGATGAGGTTGAGGCTTTACCTCATCTTCCCCCTCTGTGTTTTCCCTCCCAGAATCTTCTTTTGTTCCAGGCTCTTGGGTTTCCACTCTGTGAAGCTTTGCTGCTTTGGCCTCTTTAGCCAGCTGAGCTATCTTGTGTTTTAGCTTCATGTTGGCCCTTTTGAGGTTTTGGAGGAAGGCATCATCACCCTCCTCCTCTGTTGTACGCTGACCGTCAGGCTTGCAAGCCTTCTGGTGGAGTAATACCCCAAACATGTTAATTGTCCACGAAGAAACCAAAAGACAGGACAACATTCTGAATGCATAACGGATATGACAATTTGCGACCTGCATGTAATACTTCTTATTTATGTCAGCCAGCTTTGTTTTTACCTGGGTCAACTCATCCTCCAAGGAGAGCAAGCAAACACGTTCCCATCGTTCCAGTTCAATTAGCTTGTTCCTCTTTGTCCTCTCAATCCAATCAATAATCGCATCGCTACATACAAGAGAAGTAATGAATTAGCAGATAGCTGTAAAATAATCGTGCTATAAGACTATCTGCAACTACAACTACAATGTACAGCTTACATTACAACTTTGCAGAGATGTCAGTGTATCAAAACCCTTACCCATCGGATGAAAGAGGCCAATCACAACCCGGGGAAGCTCCCTGCCCCATTGGTCTCATGTTGAATGGAACGGCCCAAAAGGGCCCGTTGGGAATT
The DNA here is from genome assembly GCA_026901105.3 of Galaxias olidus. Lineage (NCBI taxonomy): Eukaryota > Metazoa > Chordata > Actinopteri > Galaxiiformes > Galaxiidae > Galaxias > Galaxias olidus. The sequence continues at coordinate 5,513 of JAPMUY010000438.1, read as the reverse complement.
GTTGTCCATCCACTCAACTCTCTATGATCATGGCCATAGTGGTAGTGGTGGTGGACCTTGTAAGGCTGACAGCAGGTTCCCTGTCCACAGTTTCTCCTCTCTATGAACAGGATAAGAACAGGTCATTAAGACCCCCACTAATAAATGAAGTGAGAGGCACCCACGAAGCTGAGAGAACTACCATATATATAATATACTGTATATCTATATATATGGAAGCTTACTAGATAGTTGCTGTTAGTGTGTTTTATTATGGTTACCTTGAACTGGTTCACCGTCTCCAGTAAACTGCACTCCGACATCCTTCAAGATAACATATTATTAGAAAGGCAATACTGCAGTATTGACAGTTTAAAATGGTTTAGAATTGTGCTAAACTTTCATTTGCATATCAAATATTTTCAATACTCACAGGTGGGTTGTCCATGTCAAAATAATAGGTTGCAGCTTTAAACAGTCTTTCTCTGTAAAACAAATGACCCCGAATGAAGCTTTTTTTTTTACATGCAGCCTCTTTTATAGTGTCCCAAATTTCTTGCTATTGTGACATCATCATTGTGTGAACATTATGACTTCACTTTACAAAAAAAGGCATTAGCCAATGAAATCTCAAGAAATTGGAATTAGAATTAGAATGTACATAGAAACTGTAAGTGGGCTATAAATCAGTGCTGCGTTTGGTAACTCCTAATGATTATGAATGAGATTCTCTTTTTATGTAGCACTTTTTGGAATTAATGTTACAGTGCTTTGTGTTTGTGCAAAAAAAGATAACAATGCAATATAAAGAATGATTTTAGTAGAATGGGTAGAGGAACATTATTTTATCAATGAAGCATGCAAAAAATTAAGCTACGTTTTTATACTACATATTTAAATTAGGGCTGTCAAAGCTTTAACGCAAATTTGTCCTAATTAATGAATTATTTTTTGGATGCAGTTGTAAATCGGACAGAAACAAGCAAGCAATGGATAAAGAAAAGGGCATTTTTGAATGGCAAGTTTAGCTACAACCCCTGCCAAATAGGTCTCTCGACGAAATCTACAGGTACTGTAGATCAATTGAGTGCGAGCCCATTAGAAGTTAATTTTAAATAATGTTTTAGCCTGTTCGGGGTTAGTGGAGCTTGAGTTGTCAATGAATGAGTGTTTTTTTTTAGATTCGTTCAGTTTGGGGCGCTTTTCGAGATACTCGAAGCGCTTTACACAAATTGGTCGCCAATTAATAACACACAACAAACTACGAATGGACCGACAGCTATCAAACACAACACTCAGTTTGAGTGTTACCACGGCAGCCAACTTGCCACACAGACAGACTTGCTCACACACAGACCGACCGACCACAGTTGAATTTGCAGTTTTTTGATGGTGGGAGGAAACAGTGGGGAGAACATGCAAACTCCACACAGACGTTGGGGATTGAACCCAGGACCTTCTTGCTGTACGGCAACCGTGCTAATCAATGAGCCACCGTGCTGCCCGAATGCGTTGCTAACATCTTTTTGGTTGGTCTGGCCATAAAGAATGCACTCTAGAACCGGTCCTGATGCATCGTTTCTTGAGCTTGAAATTGTCAAGAGATGAAGTGTTTTGAGCATATTAGGAAATGCTTGATCTGTGTATGTCCCTGGATTGCTTCAGTCTGTTTTGCGTTAATGCTTAAAAAAAGGTTGGACACACTATAGTTGTGTGAGATACGTTGTCATACTCATATTACAAAGTAATGTAAAATTTAACAGGCCTGAATTTACCATGTTATGATCTGAGCATATTTTTCATGCTAATTGCAATACATGTGAGGATTTCTGGACAATATTTGTTTTGTTTTGTTAATTGGTTTCCAATAATAAATACATTTGCATAAAGCAAGCATATTTTGTCCTCGCCCATGTTGATGAGTGTCTAAAACATGACAATTTTTCCATTTATGGTCAATTTTGATCAGATAAAAAAATGTGCGATTAACTGTGGACACCCATGCGATTAATCGTGATTCCATTTTTGAATCGCTTGATAGTCTTAATTCTAATCAGAAAAATTCATAAAAGCAACAATTCATCTAATACATGAAAAAATATGTTCCAAGTGTCACTTTAGTTTGTTGACAGTTTCTGATAGATGTTCACAACTAACATTGAATATATTTGGAAGGACATTGATTTGAGGAGCAACCACATATGAAAACAAAAATATAATGATGTAATCAAATATAATCTGACGCAAAGATGTCAATGATAATTAGTTGAATCTATCTTTCTCGTATTATTTATCCTTAGTTTATAGGGTTTCCTGTTGCATGAATGGACATTTAGCTGGATAGAAGTTATTTTAAGTTTCCCGGGAACCCTCCTTCTACTAAAAGTCAAATCTTCTTCATCAAACCATCCATAATAGTGTGGTCAAATGTTTGCTGATGCAAGTGCAGTGGTCTCTTAAAAGGCTGTAGCAATGAGAAAAATGCTTAGACCATCACTGCTGCCTGAACTGAAGACACTTATTTAGGTTAAAATTATTCCAATCTAGCCAAAAAGCCATAATAACAAACAATTCAATTGATGTGAATGTGTTAAATTACTACAAATGTAAACCTCAGAGAATAGGATTCACTGCAGAAAATTAAAATCTTTACCCCTTTCACTTAGACTCCATACTGTACGGTATATTTGATTAGATCCTTTTAGATGAGTGGAACATTTCATAGTAGCCTTCACAGAAACATAATTATCATTGAGATCACCGGATGCTCTAGTAGGCGTGCCCGTCCATATGGGTGGGTGGGGCGGAGCCCCACTAAAAGCCCCGCTAGTTCCTTAAACTATTTTTCCACATTATTATATCTCAATTTACATTTCAATAAATATGACCTAGTTAGTGTATGTGCAATAAATTAAGCAAACTAATCGACAACCTTTGATCTTTGAAAGTTAAAATCATAATTCCAGTGATTGATTCTCAATTGAATGCGCTGCACAATGTTGGGGTGGAAACCTCACTGCCCCGATGTCGCTGGTATATTTATGACACCTTGTGGTCAGAAATGGAACTGCAATAAGCACCAATAGCGGCTCATTGGGGCAGGAATGAGTTTGCCCCACTCTATTCTGCAGCCCTTCACTTTTTTCTTGAATTAGTCCGCACGTTTAGGCGACTGCAGCAATTGCAATCAGCATTGTGGAGCTTGCTGTGTCTAAAACAGTGTAGTTTATAAAAAATAAAACATTTGAACGCCTAAAATTACAAGAGCAGTAAGAAATTAAGCAGTTTATGCCTTGATAGACCAGACCATAACTCAACAAACAAAGGGAAACCCTTCACCATGATTTTTTTGGGAATATGAAGAATTGGAGTAGGCTAAGCTATTTTTAGACATTGCTTCAGTTTGTGGGTGGTTATTTGTCACGCATAGGCCTACTCCGGTTATTTAGGATAGCCTATTTTTCATCGTTAACCTATTGAAATGTTTTGGCCACTGCGGAGTTATGAGCCTGATGAGGTTGAGGCTTTACCTCATCTTTTAGTATATTGAAATTAAGACTATCAAGCCATTCAAAAATGGAATCACGATTAATCGCATGGGTGTCCACAGTTAATTGCACATTTTTTATCTGATCAAAATTGACCATAAATGGGAAAATTGTCATAGACACTCATCAACAGGGCAAGGACAAAATATGCTTCCTTTATGCAAATGTATTTATTATTGGAAACCAAATAACAACACAAAACAAAAATATTCCAGAATCCCTCACAGGTATTGCAATTAGCATGAAAAATATGCTCAGATCATAACATGGTCAATTCTGGCCTGTTAAATTTGACATTACTTTGTTATATGAGTATGACAACGTATCTCACACAACTATAGTGTGTCCAACCTTTTTTTAAGCATTAACGCAAAACAGACTGAAGCAATCCAGGGACATACACAGATCAAGCATTTCCTAACATGCTCAAAACACTTCATCTCTTGACAATTTTAAGCTCAAGAAACGATGCATCAGGAGCAGTTCTAGAATGCATTCTTTATGGCCAGACCAACCAAAAAGATGTTAGCAACGCATTCGGGCAGCACGGTGGCTCATTGATTAGCACGGTTGCCGTACAAGCAGGTCAAAAAACCCACGTCAGCCAAGCAGTCCTCCCCGTGTTTGTGTGGGTACTCCGGTTTCCTCCCACCATCAAAAAACTGCAAATTCAACTGTGGTCGGTCGGTCTGTGTGTGAGCAAGTCTGTCGTAATATGTTGGGTGAGCTGGCGCAAGTTGGCTGCCGTGGTAACACTCAAACTGAGTGTTGTGTTTGATAGCTGTCGGTCCATTCGTAGTTTGTTGTGTGTTATTAATTGGCGACCAATTTGTGTAAAGCGCTTGAGTATCTCGAAAAGCGCCCCAAACTGAACGAATCTAAAAAAAAACACTCATTCATTGACAACTCAAGCTCCACTAACCCCGAACAGGCTAAAACATTATTTAAAATTAACTTCTAATGGGCTCGCACTCAATTAATCTACAGTTAGCTTTGGTTTTGTCGAGAGACCCATTTGGCAGGGGTTGTAGCTAAACTTGCCATTCAAAAATACCCTTTTCTTTATCCATTGCTTGCTTGTTTCTGTCCGATTTAAAACTGCATCCAAAGAAAATTCATTAATTAGGCCAAATTTGCGTTAAAGCTTTGACAGCCCTAATTTAAATATGTAGTATAAAAACGTAGCTTAATTTTTTGCATGCTTCATTGATAAAATAATGTTCCTTTACCCATTCTACTAAAATCATTCTTTATATTGCATTGTTATATTTTTTTGCACAAACACAAAGCACTGTAACATTAATTCCAAAAAGTGCTACATAAAAAGAGAATCTCATTCATAATCATTAGGAGTTACCAAACGCAGCACTGATTTATAGCCCACTTACAGTTTCTATGTACATTCTAATTCTAATTCCAATTTCTTGAGATTTCATTGGCTAATGCCTTTTTTTGTAAAGTGAAGTCATAATGTTCACACAATGATGATGTCACAATAGCAAGAAATTTGGGACACTATAAAAGAGGCTGCATGTAAAACAAAGCTTCATTCGGGGTCATTTGTTTTACAGAGAAAGACTGTTTAAAGCTGCAACCTATTATTTTGACATGGACAACCCACCTGTGAGTATTGAAAATATTTGATATGCAAATTAAAGTTTAGCACAATTCTAAACCATTTTAAACTGTCAATACTGCAGTATTGCCTTTCTAATAATATGTTATCTTGAAGGATGTCGGAGTGCAGTTTACTGGAGACGGTGAACCAGTTCAAGGTAACCATAATAAAACACACTAACAGCAACTATCTAGTAAGCTTCCATATATATAGATATATACAGTATATTATATATATGGTAGTTCTCTCAGCTTCGTGGGTGCCTCTCACTTCATTTATTAGTGGGGGTCTTAATGACCTGTTCTTATCCTGTTCATAGAGAGGAGAAACTGTGGACAGGGAACCTGCTGTCAGCCTTACAAGGTCCA